>VUJU01001108.1:0-68030 GCA_009835225.1 Aphis craccivora
TCGTTTAATGGATGCTTTTTTAAAGTCAGATGTAATTTATCTCTACGACGAATTGATAAAATAATTGCAGTTGTTGCCCAAGGTTTAATTTTTTGGTTTTTGATGATTTTTTTTTTCTAAAGAACAGTTATTTTCTTCATGTTTTAAAGTTTTAATAAATTTATTCGCCGCAGAATTTACATTAGAGTCGTTCACTATGAAGAATTGTATTATATATTGTTATGTTAATATATTATTTTATAATGTTAGTATTTGTTTTAGCAAAACTATTTAGCCCTTTAGGTTTTATATAGTTTTAGCAATGTATTTTTGCTTATATTGGTATGAAGTTATCAAGGGTGAAGCTCCCTTGAGTCATTTATTTCTGAATTAATCTAACTATACTCACCTAGAATTTGATAAAAGTATTTACTATCATAGATTAGCCTTATGATAGTAAGATAGTATCATAGTATCATGATAGTTTTATTGCCTTTTGTAGTAAATACTGAAATAGTAGTTATAATATATATTATATATATATAATACTAAATTTTACTCATTGGCCAATAGCTATTTCCCATCCTTCCAATACCCCTTTAAAAACTCATAGGCCGCCTTTCAATTATACTTTCACAGTATTTCTAGTTATCACCTAGAAAAAATCCTAATTAGGCAGGCACATAGCGAAACCATTTTTGCCCTTGTATCATTTTTCACAATAGGTTTCTTATGAGAAATTTGTAGAGCCTGTAGAAAGCTTTTATTTCCATTCACACTCTCCAAGTCTCTTTAGCAGAATACTATACCAAGAATCTTAATAATTTAAAATTTAACTTGCCAGAGTAAATTTAAGGGGGTTCGGCTCAACCAGGCCCTCCTGGCTATGTGCCTCTAAATAGGTCATTACACATTTTAGAGCTTATAACATTAATAAGAGAAAATTATTGAAATAAGTTAAAATTTATAGCTGTCAAAATATTTTATTTATCATTAATCATAGATTTGTATGCTTAGATAATTGCTAAAACTTTGGAGAAAGACATAATAGAAGACTTTGGAAACATGATTTGGAAACCGCCAGCTGATCAAACTGGGGACGGACGAACTAGTCTAAATGAAAAATATGGTTATTGATATTATATTTTAATTGTTCAAAGATGAATTACATGTAAATATTGCTTATGAATAAATACAAATTTTTAACTTATTTTTTATATTTATAAATATTGTATAATTAATTATATTGAGATAGTTTTCACATCATAATATTCTAATGATAATAACGCATTTGTAAAAATTTGAACTACGGAGTCAGAAGTGTAGATATACATAAAGTTCCATCATCTGATCCAGTTACACAAGTACCACATTGATTTAGAGATGACCAGTCACAAACAACTGGAATGCTTTGATGCTCTTTTAGAGACAAGACAGCATTTAATCCAGTACTCGTTATCTATTAAATAAATGACAGTTATAAGTAATAATATAAACTAACGTTACTACAGTATTATACATACAAGCACATTAAAACACATTATATAGCTAAAAGACTAAAAAGAGGTTTAAGATTTATCCATTGTTATGTAAAATTTAATATACATATAAATTATTACTTTATATATATTTCCTCCATTGTTTAGACTATGACATAATAGCATATATCCACCAGATTGATCTAATGTGAATGCTTGACTCATAAATGCATTGGGTTGGAGTGGATTATCTTTTTTAATATTCACTTCCCATACACATGACTGTTTATTACCATTCATACTAGTGCGACAAATCTAAAGTACAAAATGCAAGTTATTGTAAAAATAAAATAATATTAATATTACAAATATCAATTACTTTGTTATCAGCTCCTAATGTGTAGCAATCATTATGATCAGGAGATAATTGTAGACGCATCAAACGTTCGGTATGTGGGGTCCAACGATCAACAATTTCACTATGTCTGAGATCAACTGTACGTACTGATCCATCAGCACATCCCGCATATAACAATTGACCATTATGATTATAAGCACAACATGTAACAGCTACATCATCGTTTCCCAGTATGAGTTGTCTCTATAGAAATAGTCATTAAATCCACTTATTTAAACTGAATACAGTGAAACTTCCGTATAACATTGTGGGAAACAAAATAAAAACATGTTATAGATGAATTTGTTGAACAGAAAATTTTATTAAATGGAAGTTTCACTACATATCTCAAAATAATAAAAATAGTAAATACACAAAAGCCGTACTTCAATTTTTTTTGTTTTGACATCATATAAAAGTAATTTATTGTTGTCTTTAGAAACAAGTGAACAAACAAATGTAGAATCAGAAGGACCACATTTAACACATTGTATTTTCAAATTTGTCGATTGTTTAAATGGATTCAGTTCCCAAGAGCTTTTCATTTCTTTAGCATCATATAAAATTATTGAACAGTCGTCGCATCCTAGCAGTGTATAACGATCATTAGTTTTGAACCAATCCAAGCTGTATACAACTTTTTTCAAGTTAGTTGATCCGATTACTCTATAAATTAATACAATAAAGATTATTATTATATTAAAATTGGTTAATATAATGAATAAGTTGAATTACTTTGGTGATGGAGCGGCTGACCAAATTTTTAAAAAACCATCAGCATCTGTGCTAGATATAAGTGAACCAGACATGTTAAACCAACATTGAGTAATCTTTGTTTTATGTTCATTAAAGGATTCCTGTCAATAATTTAAAACTGTTTGATATGTACACATAGCTAAAAAATATTATTACTTTTTTAATTTTAACTTACCTGGCTAAGCAAAAGGAATGGGGGAACTTTGTGTTGTCTTTTGTCTAAATTATCTAAACTGGCATCCCGAGGACCTCTACTTCTAGTAGAATCGCGTTCTAAAGATATTGATCGCTTTGATACAGTTCTACGGCTACTTTCACTAAGTAATAAATAATCCAATTTTTATAACTACTTGTAAAAAACATATTAATCACAGTTCTCAAGATTTTATTAAATATAAGTATTATATTTAAAAATGATTATTATCCAAATAATTTTTTACAAATAAAATATATTGTCACCTAGTATTTCCAGGCTTAATCATAATGTAAGATGAAGGAGAAGTTGATAAGCTAGTACTGAGTTTCGAATTGGTTCCAACATGTTTTTTATAACCCATATCTAAAATTGGTTTATTATTATTCAATATATATATATATATATTATATATTATTATGAATATGATTTAATTTAATCACCAGTATTAATAGTAGATGTAGCAGTAGGAGTAGGAATTGGTTGAGATATACGCTTCATATTAACTTGTTTACCAAGTATTGGACTTGTAGGCAATCCACCGATAGTTCTGATAAGTGATCTTAAGGATTTCATGGATGTATCAGTGTTAGTATTCTTTAATGTTTCCCTAAAAAATAAACATATTTTTAAATATATAATATAACTTAAGTGTAATACAATTTTATTACTGAGACACTGTGTAGAAATCATCAATTATATCTAGTGGTTGAGTATGAAATGATCCACTGACTGTGTTGTATTTAGGTTGAGTAACTCCATCAGTTAGTTTTTGTTTAAGGGTATCAATTTCATCTTGAAGTCGCCGAATTTTGTTTGCATCATCTTCATAATTGCACAAACTAGGTCTTGGAATAATCTAAATAGATAAAAATTAATTATTTTTTATTTTTGGATAAATAATAAAGTGGTTAATTTTTAGTAATTTAAACAAGCATTCTTAAATTAAATTTAACATTTCAAAATGTTAATTGTAAAATACAGTATTTAGGATTATAACTAAGTATAAACACATAAATTACAAAATGAGAAAATTTCATACAATAAATATTCATTAAACAATACAACTATTATATATCTTTTAAATTTCTTAGGATAACACTGTTAATTATAGAATAGAATCTAGGTATTCTATTATAGAATTTTTATAATCAATGACTATAGCAAATTAGAAGAATTTAAGTCGGTCAATAAATTAATAGAATATTCAATTTGATATTACCTACTGAATTAAACAATATATTTAATGCATTATTTAAAAGGTTAAAAAATTTGAGCAACTGTTTTTCCTTATATAAATAGAAACTTGTATACAAAAAAGATTCATCAAAAGTGTATTTACTTACTTGATAGACAATGGAGAGAAAATTATGTAAAGAGATAAAAAATGAATCTTGCCACTGTTTGGTGAAGTATATAGCAAACAATGGATTATCCTCAATATTTTTCAAATATGGCAACACTTAAAAATACAATATTAATTAATATTTTTAAATCTTTAATTACCTATATGGCAAAATAAAAAATTAACTTACTAAACCAATCTTTCCATTCATTTTGTAATTGTAGATCGTTAGTCATTTTGGTAAGGAACTCGTTTACTTTGTCTGAACGGTTGTTAGTTAATGCATGTATAAGGTAAAATTTGAGCAAACTATTTTCCAATTTTTTTACAGCTAAAATCAAAGAACTCTTATACTTAAAATTGTATTACTAATTTAAATATAAGTTGAAAATACAAACCATATGATATGTCTTGATCTAGTTTCGAAAATAATTTATTTTCAAAATGTGACCAAAGTTCTCTAATTGTAGACAAGTCATAGGAATACACTAATTGCAATATTTGTTCAACTAGTTTATCCACCTTTCAAAAAAATAATTATCATTTTAATTATTATTCTAGAAGATATAATATCAACTTTAAAATATTTATGAAGTATCATCATACTACATCATACATTATCTCACGAGCAGCATATATTACTATTGAAAAATAATCAATTTACCACTTACTCTAAATCCTTTATCTTTATCAAGTTTCACATCGACATCAAACCATTTTAATGCGTTTGTAAATCCCCGAAATAAAAAATATTCTCTGATCAACTCATCTATGTGTTGCATATGAGGCATTGTTGTGTGATTTGTTTAACTATCTATACAGTATTTATCGAATTATGATTTTCGTTTCAATCATTTTTTAAACAGGAAAAGTAGGAATAAAAATTGCAAAAGTTGCTAAAATATTTTCTAATTGATATTTGTTAAAAAATTAAAATACATTGCCAAAATGCTATGTTTTTTAAATTTGTTTAATAATAATATCTTAAATATTATCACCAGTTATTGCAAAAAAAAAACTATTGATAACAATGTTCGGAATGCGGAGTATATTATAAATTTATGTAATAAAATATAAGGATGGAATCAGGAACAACTTTGGGTTACTCGATCTAGGTGATAGTTTTTGAATAAATAATTTTCAAAAAAAATTAAGAGCAACAACACAACTAATAGATCATAGATGTTTATATACCATTGATCAATGACCTCAGTGGCGTGAATGCGTGATGGCAGTATGGCACTGATGGCAGGGCATTAGCCATTAGGGCAAGCTCTAGGTAAGAGGCGCATGCCCGGCCAAAAAAGAAGAAATAAAATGTTTAACATTTATTCTGTTAATTGACAATGTGTCTTATATATTAAAATTTCAACTATTTATTAATTCTTATTTTAGTATTCAATTTAACAAGTTTTTTCGAAAGAAATTAAATTAAATTTTTACAGATCCACTTGTATTTTAGATTGCTCGGCCGTATCGTTAATTTAATACCTAGTTATTATAAAAATGACCGGTTGCAAAAGAAGGGGATATCCGTGTTTTTTATTGATATTTTCCAAAAATGATCCATAAGTTTGACTTTCAATATTTATAAAAGAACTTAAATTTTGGGGTATTAAGGTGTCAGGTCATTAAAACATAAACCACCTTTTACACCACCCATTGGAAAATATATTCTAGACTGACAAATCTTCTCCGTTCAGAATCGTTTTTTTTATATACAATGATACACTGGAATCTAGGAAAAAAAGACCAAGGAAAAAAAGAACACGGAAAAAAAGAACAAGTAAAAAAGAACACGGCAAAAAAGAACAAAGGAAAAAAAGAACAATTTTTAAAAATTTTAAACAGTGTCCCACTAATCAATATTAAAAAAAAAAAAAAAGATTAATATAATGCAAAGACACATGCTATATTTTTGGTAATTTTTTTTTTTAATACTGAAAATAAAAAAATTAAAAATTGATAAAAAATAATCCGAAACATTCAATATAGCCAAATTGTAAATCTTACTTTGAGAAATATTTGTATGGTAAATTTTTTAAGTATTAAGAAATAAAAAATGTAGCGCAAGTGTCTATGAATTTAATTTTTAAAATATTGCATAGAACCAGGGTTGGGCAAGATACAAAAAAAAAGGATCATGATACATGCATTTAGTGTATCTAGATACAACTGATACAAAATACGAGTATCTTTGATGCATCAAATACATGATACTTTTATATTTCCAATTGAATTTTATTAATTATTAAACGTAAATTAACTATACAATACACTATAATGTCCATACTAAACATACATACGAAATTATTTACAAAACAATATTAATAATACACACAATAAAAATTATCTCTATTGTATTATTTATTTAAGTTTTTAAGGTTCTACAAATCAAATTAAAATTTCTTGTAACTATTCAATACAAAAATTTACAATAATGGTATCTTGTATCTTTTGACAAAAAAAGATACATGATACTTCTAAAAAATGTATCACGATACAAGATATTATAAGATACAATTGTATCTTTCATACTGCCCAACCCTGCATAGAACTTATTACAATTTATTGATAAGAATTATTTTTTATTTTATTGATATATATATATTATAATATAATTATTTTAAAACAAATAATTTTGATTGCATCACGGTGTTAAGAAAGAAATAATACGTACAATTAAAAAAATATATATTCAAATTTAATAAGATTTTAAAATTATACTTTTAGCTCTAATTTAGCTAATTTTGAGTTTATAATACAAGTTGATACATCAAAATCATTTGAAAAAAATCGATCAATCCGAAAATGATATTTAAAACAGGGGTTGCCATTTAAAAAAAATAAATTTTGCATGCAATACTTGAGTTAAAAAAAATTTGACTATAGGAATTTATGATCTATAAATTTAGTTTAATGTCCCGCAAACAGAATTGAAAAATATTAAAAGGGTAATGAGTGATAAAGTTTACCCTGTTTCTTGGGACACAGTGACACACGGTATATTCAAATTTTTAAAAATTGTTCTTTTTTTCCGTGTTCTTTTTTTCCTTTGTTCTTTATTTCCGTGTTCTTTTTTACTTGTTCTTTTTTTCCTTGGTCTTTTTTACCGATTACCGATACATTGATAATACCTATCATTGAATTTAAATTTAATGTATCCATTATATAGAGTGTTACTCACTTGGCCACTCTTTTTTGAAATGTTAACTTGAAGTTTTATTTTATTGCTTACTCTATATAAAATATTAATGCACGCCACTGATTGACCAAAATTTTAATTCAAAACAGTTGAAGTAATAAAAAATAAATACGTAAAAAATATTTTTTTATTTTAAAAATACGTATCGACTATACTATCGATAATTAAAAATAAATTCGATATGTGATTGTATATTTTTTTAATTAATTCGATTGGAATCCTAGTCCGGAATCGCGAGTAAACTTAGTATTTTTCCATTTACATAGGGCCCCTAATATATAAAAATGTCCAGGGGTCCTGGCGATCGCCGGGTAGCTGGGTGGGCCAGACCGACACTGACTTTAACAGTAAAAACACCTTACACCTATTGGCTATCGAATAAATTGGAGAGGAGAATTTTATCTAGAGTCGTACAATAAGAAGCCTAATTTTTATATTATCCTATTTCGATCGTTCAATATATTATTATCATGATCAAATTTTAAGTTTTTAGATTCTAAGAGGAGCAATGAATATATTAATTGTACAATGATGTGCATGTGTTTTTTAGTGTACCTATGAATACATAAAAGTAGTCGATAAATTGTGTTTTGGATAGCAAGTTGGATTTAGTTTATACAAGAAAACAATTAAGGAAAAACGAGAATATTTAATTAATTTCAATGTTGACAAATTTTTTGAATTTATATTTGGTGTAACTCGAAAATGAATAATTGTAGATACTTGAATTTTTCACTAATACCTAGGTATATTATATATTCTTATTTTCACTATAACATGTTTACATTTTCAAAAATACCAACCTTACTAAATAACTCTTCTTGTGCTATAATAATAATATTTAATACATATTTTTGTTCTTCATAATATATATTATTTAATATTTGTTAAGTTTATGACTCACTTACTGTACTATTTAATTGGCCTGAAACTATCTAAATAATTATTTGGGTCTGAAAATATAAAAATTGTCACAAAAATAATAGAAGACTAACTTGAAAAATATCTATTAAAAGTCTAAATAACTTTTTTTTTGAGTTTTAAAAACTTATATTTTATTGATCTATTATGAAGGAGGTAAAGAATCTATAGTGTTTTTATTTTCAAAGAATTATAATAGTATTTAAACAATGAAAACATTTAAAAGTGATAGTTAAATAAGACTTTATTTAATACTAAAATACATTATCTGTATACATTATAACAATCTGTTAAATAATTAATGATAATAAAGTATAATTGGTATTATGCTGATCAATTCTTACAATAAAAACAGATAATAAACTAACACTAATAATTACAAAGTGTAATAAATTGTGATTTAATACTTATTTATTTAAAAGAGACTATTCTTAAAATTAAGCAATTAGGATTTGAATACAAGAATTTAATATTATTTTAAGTACAATGATAAACTGACATTTTTTTCATATACTTACCTGAAATATTTTTTATTTAAAACACAAACTTATAGTGTAACTTTTGAATATGCTTTCAATAGTTCATAAAAAAAATTTAAATAGTATTTTAATATGCGTTAGTCTAATTTAAATATTTTATACAAATGTGTTTTTAAATATTAACTTTAATAAATAATGATTGATGAAATTATAACATTAAAGGAAGTATTTAAGTTTTTGATAAAATTGTTATCTAAATTAACAATACATTTTTTTAAAGTATGTAATCTATTTCAATAATACTGTGTACAACTGATCAAATTAAGTTAAAATGAGAAATCAAAGTATTATTACAAGAAAATTTAATGTTCAACACGCAAAAATAAGGTAGTAATAATAATTTAAACAATAGCTTTTATAACTGCATCAGTAAACTCGTGAGTGCTGCTTGAACCACCTAAATCTCTCGTTCTTACCTAAAAATTGTTAAAATTGTTTTTAAACTTGCTTATTAAAATGAGAACAAAATAACATTATTTAATTAAATTAATTCAATACTTACATATAATACAAAGTTGTATTTTAAACTAAAACTATGAATACACTGTTTAACATAATAACTCACTTTTCCAGCAGCAAGTACTTCTCTAATTGCAGTTCGTATGGATTCACTATAATGTTGTAGATTAACATGTCTTAACATTTTAGATGCACACATCAACATCGCAGTTGGATTAGCAATATTTTTACCAACAGCAGTTTGGAATACGTGTCTTGCACCCTAAGTGAATTATTAAAAGTTAATAAAGTTGCATCAACTAATAAAATATGATATTTACTGGTTCAAACACAGCACATTCAGGACTGAAAGATGAGCTAGCAACAACACCTGCTCCACCTACTAAACCAGCTGCCAAGTTATCTAATATGTTTCCGTATAAATTGGGCATGACTAGAATATCAAACTGTTGAGGATTGGACACCATTTGCATAGTACAGTTATCAACAATCATAGCTTCAAAGTTGACACTAGGATATAGTTGTTTGATCTTAAAACAAGAAAACACAGTTAACAAAATAATACTTAATTTAAAAAATATATTGATTTTTTTACTTTTTAGTATTTAAACAATTTTTATACTATACTTAATGGGTTACCAACTTACCTCTGAACAACTTTTTAAAAACAAGCCATCTCCAAGTTTCATAATGTTAGCTTTATGAACACATGTAACACGCTCACGTTTGTTTCTTATGGCATAATCAAAAGCAAATTTTGCTATTCTTTGAGATTTAGAAGCAGTAACAATTTTTAAACACTCAACCACACCCTAGAAATAATAAAATATTTAATACATAATAATTGATGAAAAAAATATATATATGACTTACATCAACTGATTCATGTTCAAGGGCTGAATATTCTCCTTCTGTAAGTTCACGAATAATTACCATGTCTATATTTTTATGTCTAGAAGCAACTCCCGGCCATGAAACTACATGAACAACATTAGAATATAAATCTAAACCTTTCCTGAGTTTCATATGTAAATTTTGAAGTTCTCCAGAATAGCTAACATCAGGGCTCATTAATGCACCCTAAAAAATAAATTTAATTTCTATAACATTAGTAAAAAAAAATAAAAACAATAACAACAACATAGATGCAACTAAGGTTAATTTTTTTGGGGGGGGGGGGGCTAGAACAAATGCAATGTGTGTATATTTTGCTTATGGAATGTGCAACATTGATAATATCTGAAATAATAATAATATTTGAGGGGGCTCGCCAAATATTTGGGGAGGTTAAAACCCCCCAAGCCCCCACCTAATCACGCCTATGGACAGCAAATTAATTACCATCAAACAAATTCTATTGCGATTAATCGATTTGATAACATCTTCAACTTGAGCACTGCTAGAATGTTGTACTTCTGAAAATAATATGGTTTCAAAATCAATAGGGGCTCCAATTGCTTTCAGTACAGTTTGAACGGAATTCATTAATTCAGGATAAACCCCATCACCCGGAATTAATGTGCATGTAATTCGTTCAGCTGGTATGTTGGAAAATTTATCCTGTAAAAGAGATAATTTATGTTAAAATATAAAACAGGTTAACAATTTATTAATTTACTTCATTTGGTTCACTAGAAGCAAACGCCCTAGCAATCGGTGACTTGATGTTAATGGTTTTAGCAGCGTCCTAGAAATGAATACAAAATAATAAATACCTAAAAGTTTCAGTTATGCAAATATTATTTGAGATTAATTTTACCAATGACGATGGAGTATGGAGACATTTATTTCCCAATGCATTATGAGCTGACTAAACAAAAAATATTCATACATAAAACATAATATAATATATTAATATGTTATAATAATTCATAATGGAAAACTGTTATAAATAAGTTACAATACAAAACCTATTAATATTACTTATTATAATTTACGCATTATTGTACTTACTCTGTTCATCAGTAGTTTCATTCCATTTTTAAGAATTGACATTTTAATAAAGTCAATTACTTACAGTTTAAACAAAAAAAAATTGTAGGAAAATTAATTACTACAATTTCGAAGAGTAAAAAAACGTACACCTTCGGACCTAGGAATTATAGTTCGTAGTATCACAGAAAAAGAATCGGTGATCGCAACGTCCAATGAAATCACATATTTTAATAATTATCATATTGGTGTCCGCTGTAATTGTACCGTATGTACAGCCCTTTAGAGGGTAACAGCTGTAGATAAGATCTGTATTCTGTATTATCATAGAATTATACTATTTTACACATAGACTTTTATAATATTACAAGACATAAGTCTATGATTTTACACTTAATGTAGCCTGTAGGAAAGAATAAAAACTAAAAACATTAAACAATTATAAGCCATAAGCGATAAGCGTTATATAGTATGGACCACGAGTTTGTGAACGTATTTAAATCGATTCAAATTCATTATTTAATAGGTAAAGATTTTGAATTCGGTAGTCACATTGATTATATACAATAGATTTTATAATCTTATAATTCTATTCTCGAATTAATGATAATATTCTATTCTGTGATAGTACCTAATCAGTAGGTTAGTAGATAATTTTTAAAATTTTAACTATTATACATTTTTATCATGCCTAGTTAGTACCATTCAATATTTAAAAATTTAAGATTTTAAGGTTCTCGCAATTAGGAAAAAAACGCAGTATTGTGATTAAATATTACCTACATAATAATGGACAACGTTCGTCGACTTCTGATATTGTATGGTAGTCAAACTGGATGTGCTCAGGAAGTTGCTGAAAGAATCTGGAGGGAATCAAAATGGTACTTAAGCTTTTTTATTAATTTAATATTAATTCAAAAATTAGGACCCTTAAACTTAAAATAATCAATTATCAAATAAATGTAGAAAATGAATTGAAGAAATTACATTCTTTATTTTTTTCTACGTAAGCTGTAATATCATGCATAGTTTTTTTTGTGTATGTTCAACTTTTTTAAATTGAACCTATAAAGAACTTTCAATTTCCTATTGATTTTTGTATATTAATATCTTTCTATATTATATTATGTAAATTTAAAATTGAATTATATAGATATTTTGTTTTTTGTCTAGGTTACATTATAGTGGACCTGTTATTGCAATTGATGACTATCCTGTTGAAAAATTAATTTTTGAAAAAAAAATTATTTTTGTTTGTTCAACTACTGGACAAGGTGATCAACCAGATAATATGAAAACTACTTGGAAATTTTTATTAAGAAAAAATTTACCTTCTAATTCTTTAACTAATGTTGAGTAAGAAACTTTTTTTTTACTGACGATTAAAATTAACACGTTAAATGCATACTTTTTTTAAGATTTACTGCAGTTTACCCATAATGATCACATATTTTAAAATATTACCATATGGATCAAGTTAGAAATTAAATTGTAATAAGCAAGCAATGTACATTGAATAAGAGTTAATTTACTGATAATAATATATAGAGGTCGGAACATGTATGATTTTACATGATTTTTATGAATATATGAAAATATTAACTTACTATTCAGTAATATTATGTCTATGATTCATATTATATTGAATTAAAGAGTAAATATTTTTGTTATATTAATATACAATTGTTTTAAATAAAGTTGTTTCTCACTTTATAGGTTGATCTTACGTTTTAAGAATAGTGATATGATAACACACATCAGAACCATCACCACAAGGGTCCATTATTGGGTGCAATTAACGTGTTAAATTGAATTATTATTTTATGAACAATTTACTATTTTATTCTATTTATTATAATTTTACAAATACTGTAGGTTTGCTGTTTTGGGTTTGGGAGATAGCTCATATGTAAAATTCAATCATGTTGCTAAAAAACTGTACAGAAGGCTTATACAATTAGGAGGAAAACCATTATGTGATATCGGGTTAGCTGATGACCAACATGATATTGGAGCGTTTGCTGTTATTGATCCGTGGATAGATAATTTGTGGAATGTATTAACTGAAAAACATCCACTTACAAATGGATTAATGCCTTTAGACCGAAATTCATTACCACCACCAAAGTAAATTTTAAAATGAGTAAATACTAAATAGCGTATTTTTTTAACCTTTAACAAAGGTAAACTAACAAATAATTATATTTAGGTGGAATGTACAATGTTTAAGTTCAAATATTCCTATCCATGTAAATGACAAGTTGCCCAATAACGACCTATTAAAACCAAATTCAACAATAGTCACATGTTTATCAAATACAAGAACAACAGCTGAAAATCATTTTCAAGTATTTATAGTTTTTTTATGCATTATAAATAAAAATCAGAAGTTTATTATTATATTTTATTAAAAAAAAATGTTGATGGAAGGTTAATGGTTTTTTTAATTTAAAAGGACTGATTATTGATTCTTTCTATAAATTTAGATACATATTATAATCATTTAGTATTTATGTATAAATATATTATTTGTGTACTTAATTAATAATTATAAAATATTTCCAAAAAGTAATCGAATTTGTCTAACTTATGTTTAGACATTCCTTTTTAAATATATGGGCAGCTTCATTGATCAGTGTTTCTCAACCATTATATTACTACATGACTACACTATTAAAATATTTTATATTTTGCGATAAACAATTTTAATTGGTAAAGTAAAATAAAATAAATAGTAATAACAAAGTAAGAATAATGATACATTTTGATGACAGATAACTTATTTTTAATCATCATTGAAATTATATTGAATACCTATACATTTTTGTTAATTGTGTCAAATTTGCTTGTACTTTTTGTAATAAGTTTAAATATTTCATGAAGTGTATTGTGTATTCTATATATGACACATTTGAACATATTTAGCGATAGGTTTAGAAACACTACAATAGATAGTAATCACTATTATAAAATATCAATGTGACAATTTTATATTTACTTAATTTTTATTGAAATTTGATAAATTATAATAGTTATTTAAAACTTGGTTATCCATATTTTCTGGTGTCTTAGCCTTTTAGGCTGCAGCTTACTGTTTATTTATTATATATAGTACAGTAGAGTCTTGCTAATTCGGAATAAATGGGACCGGACTCTATCCAGTTTATCAAAAATCCGTATTAAACGGAATGACGTTTTTTTTTTTACTTACTAATAAATATTTTTCAAAAAACCCCTTATGTATTTATACAAATTCAAATTTTATTGATTTACAATTTTATATTAAACATTATTATTGTTATTAATTGAAACAATAATATCTTTATAATGGGTATTTAGGTATTCTCGAATCTTTAGATTATACACGAGTATTAAATTACAAAATATAAATTATCCAGATTAGCAAAACTACTGTACTACAATATACTTTAATTGCTGTTCGACTAATTATAATTAATTTGTATATGAATAACAAATAATAATTATTATATTTATTAAATAATTTATATAGGATGTACGATTGTTAAAATTTGAGTACTCAGAAAATAGTATTAACTATTCACCTGGAGATGTGTTAATGGTTCGTCCAGTTAACTCTGAAACATCAGTTAACACTTTTTTTCAATTGCTTAATGATAATAAGAATATGAAACTAAATCCTACCACAATACTGAATGTGACTCAATGCAGTGATGACATGCCTCTACCTTATAATTTGAGCAAACAATTTACTTTATATCAATGTGCTAAATACTATTGGGATTTAAACGTAAGTATTATTCAGTTTTTATGACATATATATATATATATATGTTTGATGATAAATACAATTATGGTAGATTATACCAAATAGGTATACATTTCAATTGTTGTCATACTTCACGGACAATGAATTAGAAAAAGAAAAGCTGATGGAATTTACCACTCCTGAAGGACAAGAAGAACTATACAACTATTGTAATCGCCCAAGAAGAACTATTCTGGAAGTATTGGCTGATTTTCCTCATGCAACAGCTAATTTATCTGTAGAATACCTTTTTGAAATTTTTTCTCCAATACGCCCGAGAGCCTTTTCAATTGCATCAGCACCATCAGTGAGTTTTTATTTACAAATAAATAAATACATAGCATTATGATCTATGATTAACTTAAATGTAAAGAAGATTGAATTTATGAAAACATGGACTATGCTACCTGATATTATTATTTTTGATATGAAATAGGTTATTTTATTTAAAAATATAGATAAGTTAAAAATGTAGGTATATCTAGTATAGGATAACATTTATGCATATCCCTACATTATTTACTTATTATGAATCACCAGAAAGTTTAAAAAAGTTTAATCTTTAGTCATGAGTGTATCATAATCATATATTCTTACTCTATGATCATAATTTAATAATTAATATAAAATATATTGTACATAGCAAAAAATATAAATCATAATCTATTAGATCATTTATTTTATTTATTATAAATCATATAGTTTTACTGATTATTACATTTTATGTAAAGAACAATATCATTAATTTTATTATTTTTAAGAAACTCACGATAATGCATTTTAATTTATTTTATTTTTAATACATATATTATGAACAGCTTATCAGCTTACTATTTAAACAAATATATATATTTAATAAATTTTGTTACATAGCATAACTGTATTATATACTCTATTCACGTTTAGAAGCAACCCTGGCAGCTGACTTCTGCACATGGGTATGGTATCGTTCTGTGTGTGAGTTATGTGCCACTGATAAAAAGTGGTTGCTTCTAAACATAAACAGAGTATACTATACTAAAATATACTATACATAATACAGTAGTCAACAATTTAATAAATAATAAACATAAACTATTAGTTTTATTTATCATATTAAGTTAATTATAAATATACATTTTAACTTTATTTTTTAATTATTTATTTATTGTTTTACTTGTAGGTACACATAAATGAAATACATTTACTTGTTGCTGTTGTTTCATACAAAACAAAATTACTGGCTAAACGAATTGGCTTGTGTTCTACATGGCTCGCTAGTTTGAACATTGGTGATAAAATTCCAGTTTGGATACAGAAAGGAACTTTTCAGTTTCCATATAGTCAAGTTAATATTTAACTAACAAAACTATAAATTTATTTATAATATTTATTATATAATTATATAAATTATTTATTTATTTTTTATTTATAAATTTATTTATAGTTTATACTTTAAACAAAATTAAGTAATTTCTTATTATTTCTAAACGTTTTATTTTTAGTCATGTAATGTTATAATGATCGGACCTGGTACTGGAGTAGCACCATTTCGAAGTTTTGTGTATGAAGCTGTAACTAATAAATGTGGCAATGCAAAAACATTACACTTGTATTTTGGAGCTAGAAATAGATTGGGTGATTTTCATTGTGTTAATGATTGGGAAAAACTAGTAGCAGATAAAAAACTATCGTTGTTTACTGCATTTTCAAGAGATCAAGATCATAAAATGTAATTTTTCAATTATTTCTTGAATTTTATATCATCTAATAAATATTTTGTATTTTTTTCAGTTATGTACAGCACATTTTAGAACAAAATGAAGAAGAATTATTTAAATTACTTTCTAATAAAGAATGTTACGTATTTGTTGCTGGAAATGCAAAAGACATGCCAACTGCAGTTAAAAATGTATTTATAAATATACTTACAAAAAATAAACATTTAAATACTATAGATATGATGGAAACTAAAGGATTTTATCAAACTGAAACCTGGAGTTAATATTTTTACATTACATCATACATATATCAAACATATTATAAATACAATATTATATCGATTAATATATTAATAAAAATAAAAATAATACGTACAATCTTGAATTAAAATTCATTATTTTACTGAATACAATTTTTTATTAGATATGATGGTAAATTTATTATTAATTATTTATTATGAATACCGCATATGTTGATTTAAACTTTCAATTTAAATCAAAATAAAACACATTTGTGTGGATATGTATTTTTTTATTTTATGTTAAGACTAATGTACAGATTGTATGGTTAAAAAAAAAAAACAAAAATCTATCTAAATTAAACATTTTATAAAGTGTTGTTTTTCGGTGGCTGCTATTTTCATGTATATATGAAAATATTCATTGTTTACAAATTGCATATTTCAAAAAAAAAAAAAAAATGAAAAAAAAAATGTTAAGACACGTTATATCTGTACATCTTATCATCAACTAACAATACTATCTAATCCATGACATAACATTATTATGTTCAGAATAATCCATTCAACACATTTGATCTATTATTAAATTTAAAGGTAAGAATATTATCTAGGACATAATATCTATATTTTTAATTTTTTTATTACATTTAATTTATAATTGTTTTAAAACAATTATTAATTTATATTGTTATTTAATATATATAATTTATTTATTAGACTAAATTAAATTTTATTGGTATAAGAATATTTATTAACGATTAAATTTCAATTGATTTTTTAAAATCCTATCTGATATCCTCTTTAGGAACGCTGTTGAATACATTTTTAATGTGAATGTTTAATATTAGTTGTTTAATTTGGTTTCGTGTATGTTTTCAGATACCTATATATATAGACAATTTCTTAATCATATTAAATATTTTAAAACTTATACTAAATTGGGAAATCACTAAATAAGCATTATCAAATAATTTAATGTAACAATGTTGACATAATAAATATATGAATTAAATCATTAGACTATAGAAGGCTTAGAAAAATAATCAAGGCTTAAAGTTTTCCCTATCTGTTAAAAATGCATGGACTACTTTCTATTTCTGTCAATATTGTGCCTGGAAAGTGGGAATGTTCAATGCCTTATAACTTATAAGTTTAAAACATAAGAAATACTTTTAATTAATGAGCATTATGATTAGTGATATCATTGGCTTTAAAAAGGATCTATTTATAATCAATGGTGCTATTAATAATTAACACATTGACATTGTTAAAGTGTAATGTTCTATAATACATATTGCTATAGTACATTATATACAATATTACATTTGTCTGTGTAAATATTTAGTTGAATCAATTAATTTAAAAAAAAAAAATAGAATTTAAAGTACCTGTTTATATATTTTACTAAAGATATAGTTGATACTTAATGATTTAATATAATAAACTATAACGCAATATTTTAAAAACTGGTAATTATATCATTAGATTGTGGCCCATAGTATAGCTATAATACATTACCTACCTATACCAGCTGTATAAGTATAAGTATATGTAATATGTATTATAATTTAATAATTTATATTATAAAAAACAACAATACGTCAATACTCGAGGTGCATGTTTATTCAATGTTCACGTGTTTACATTAAATAAGCACAGTTAACAGTTATTAAATTATAACTCATTAATTCAATTGTATTTAGATATAGCCATATATAGTCACTTGTTAGTCATTTCCTAAACTCGTGTCTATCAAATTATCTATAGCCTTAGAGTGGGTAATTAAATCATGTGCGTAACGATTTTGGGGTTGTTACTTGTTAGGTACAATAGGTACATACTGCAATATCTAATGCTTCTTAAACTTTACTTTTGTCTGTCGATATTTATATTTGCTGTTGTATACAGAGAGATTAATTAAACATGCTCATCTTCTTTTGCGTTTTCTCCTTAACGTAATCATTAAAAATCTTATTTTTGGAATTCTTAAATATCTTTAATTAAAGATTATATTTTCGAATTCTTTAGATTGTTTGTATTACCTACTTGATCTGAAAAGTGTCCTATGAAAATACTTACTTCTATTTTTTAAATGACAATCCTTTCTAAATACTAAATTATTTAAAAGGTATTTTTTTTCTGAAAATGTAGATGTATATAAAATGTAAATAAAAATTCGTACTGTACATGTTTGTAAATGGGCCATGATTTATTGAATATTTTAATGATTTGTATTAATTTATCTACGTCAACAATTCATATAAACAGCTAGAGTATAATATTAGATTTGATACCTATCACATTTACATATACTTTATATTTTTGTAAAACTATTTTCAAAGACTTTTATCCTTACGATTTAAATATTTTAAAAACTGAAAAACTGCTTGTTTACATTTTGAATTAGGTACATCAGTTTTAAAGAAATTATCAATTCAATAATTTACAGTAAAAAATGGGAGTTTTTATTTTAAAAATAAAAGTTTGTATCACCAAACACTTAAAGAATTTGAAAATAAGGTCTAATTATGTTTAACAGTTTAAAAAATCAAAATTTAAATAAATTCGTTTTTAAATGAAAAATGGGAGTAATAAGCATTAAGCATGCTTTCGAATCACTGTATATGTGTATGCTACACAAAGTGATTCGTTTATTGTGATCTGAGCAATATTTCTGATGATACAAAGAGTTTTATGATTTAAATTTTTTGTAAGAATTTACCATGTTTGGAAATTGATAGAAATTGAATTGAGAATAATGTAAACATGGCTCTAGAGTCTAGGTAATAGCAGGGTACCTAATAGGTACAAATGTTTAGCTGTATATGTACCTATACCGGCTATCTACATATAAATTAAAAATGTACCTAATATACCAATAGTAAAACCAGATTTATTCTGTAAAAATTGTTTATATCTATATAAAAAAATAGTATAACATAAAATAATGAATATCTGCAAAAAAGAACGGCTTACTATTTAAAAAAAATTTTAAATTTAGTATTTTTTTAATATGATAAAAAAAATGATGGTATTTATAAAGGTTCCCTAATTTTTTTTGGAACAACACATTCTGGAAATTTTTTAAATGTTGACAACCCACAATAATATCAATGACTTAGGTATTTTTAAACAAATTTATTATTTGAAAATATAATGTGACTAACACAATATAATCGCGACCCATAGTTTGGGATATAATATAAGTAGGTATATTAAGTATAATATTAATATACTATAATAAACTATTATATCCATTATAGGTAGCCCTGGACTAGTTATTATTTTTTTTTCAAATTACCTATAGTGTACACATTTTTGTGTATATTATATTATACGTATGTAGTAGTTGTATCGTACATCTATGTCCTATAAGAAGCCATATGGTTTGAAAAAAGGTAAGGCTAAATAAGATTTTTTTGAAACATTTTAACACATTTACAAATTAGGTATATAATATACACAAATAATAATAGGTGTATAATTTTAAAGAAATTCTATCGGATTTAGTTTTAAAGAAATTATTTCGGAGAGGGGTTGAACACCCTCCACCCTGTATACGTGCCTGAATATAACAATCTGGAATCGTTGTAATACTGTACAACATAGAAGTACAATATCTTTAAAACATAAGCCCCTGAGAGTTTGAGTTAATGAACTTTTACTTAAAAAAGACTGACTAAGTTTTAGTATTCTCTAGTTTTGCACCATTTATTATTATTTATTATAATATCGTTAATCGTATTTATTGTAGTTTTATGCCTTAATTTGTACTTAATATATATAATATGTATAATGTTATACAGTGATGATCATTGATTTCTGATAAAAAGTATAAGTATAAAAAATACAAATTTATATAATTATATAATAATATTACGAGTACATATTTAATGTTATTAACGAAATAACGAGTACCGATAGCAATTATAAGATGGCTACTAAAACTAGTTAAACACTAAACAAATTGAGTACTTCTCAATTAGTAGTGAGTTTCTGAGTAGGCATTGACAAGTGACAATAATACTACTGTGAGACGTGAGTTGTACGTGACTACCGAAGTTCTTTCTTTAAAACGTTTGCGCGCCGAAGTGGTGATGGAGTATGGACACTGGTGGTCACAGTGTGGCGCAGGACCGTTTTTTCCGCGATCTCTTTGAAATCTGTCGTCCCAGACGTGCTTGTTTACCGCCAGTGTCGCTAGAGTCGCGGCTAAATTAATGTCAGACGAGCCAACAACAACAAAGCGATCGGACGTAATCGGAATAATTTTTTTTGTTTTTTTTTTGTTTTCGTCGGTTTTCTCCAGTCTCGTCGATCGTTATGTGAACATTAGAATAAGTCATCGGTAAACCGAATAGTTTGTGTAATATTATCTTCGACACAATATAAGTAACAAGCTGCGCGCGCGCCCGCCCCCTAGGCACATCCGACGCGTCCGTCGATAACCAAATTTGGGAGCTGTGAACCGTCCGGGAAGTCGTACGCAAAATGTCGAATGTCGCCAGTACCTTCAAACACGATTATATAGGCGGTGGAAAGTACCGTGTCGTCCGGAGGCTCGGCAGCGGGTCTTTCGGCGAGATATTTCTCGGGCTCAACGTTATCAACGGCGAGGTAAGAATATGTCAAGTTTTTTTTTCTTAGTCTCATTTTCTCGCCCCGTTAACCGTTTTTGCGTGTGGGCATGATACCGCGTTCGTATATATGCGCGCGTGTATACTTGTACGTGTGTACGTACAATGAACATTAAATATGATATTTAAATTTATATATACATATAATTATGAGTGTATATATCTACATAACGTGTTATGTGTGTAAGATTGTTGTTTGATGGTGGTCCCTCGTAAATGCAGTGGGTACTTACTACTTAGGACTTTGAAACGTCGTATGCAACTCCACTCTCGAATTTGTGGGCTGCTTACGATAATCTCGTTGGTAGGCACTTAATTTGACATTATTTATCAATTTATTTTTCCCTTCGTACATGGGCATTTACTATGGGCGAACCTAGTCAACTATACGTTCATTAGCACTTCATAAAGCATTTTGTCCTCATTGAGATAAGGTAAATGAAAATACAATTTACATATTATGGTATCCTGGTTTGTATAATTTTGTTAAATGTATATTGTATATTTTATTTTATTAGTATAGGTACTGTTATCATTGAGCAGCATTAATAATAAAAATTTATAATTAAACTAGATTCTGTATAAGTATTATTAAAAACTAGTTAACTTATTGAGAACATCATGAAGACCATTTTTCAGATGAGTTACCTAGTATAACTAAAATGAAAATTTTTCAATTTTAAATCGCTATTAAATTTTTAAAGCATAAGATCGCTGGTTTCATATTTTATGAAACATATTGTTCCACTTAAATGTATGAAAACATTTTTAGGATATTCAATACTCTACTATCTTAGAGTTGTCTGCAGTGAATAGATTAATGAATATGATAAGTAGGTTAATCGTATCTGGTATTAATTTACAGATGTTTCATATTTTGCGTTTTTAAATAAATTTACTATAGAACATTTTATCTCAACACTAGTAACCTTATCTTTATCATAATTTTAGTTTTTTAGTAATTGGATCCACCTTAAATTTTAAGTTGTGATTGATGAACAGGCGAACTGTTATTATTTATACTGATTATATATTATTTACTATTTAGTATTTCACAATATATAAAATCTTTGATCAAAGAACAAAAGTAATAGGTACTTTTTTATTATCTTGATTACTGTCAGTCATAATGATAATTTAATTTATTTTGTTAATGTTATACCCCATTACCACCTGATTAAATGTGATAATACACATTTTGGCACAGAAGAGTATCAAAAATCATTACCTACTAATAATAATATATAATTCCTCTACGAGTTCCTTTATCTAAACTATTATTTTATAAATGGACTCTACTTTGTCAACACATTTCTTTTAATTAGTTCATAAACAAATTAAATATATTATATTACTTATATTAAAGAGTAATCTCCATATACTTAAAAGGAGATAATGTAGAGATCTTTTGCAGTAATTCACCAATTTGTCCCTTATTATTTTATTTTTTCTCTCTCTTTAATATTTCTCCCCTTCGCTTTCAAGTCACTAGTAAGCAACTTCTTTTTCACCCAAGACCCAAACCATGTATTCTATTTCTCTTTACACAATATATACTTACTATGCAGTATGCTCATTGCTCAATAGTATTGATTGTACATAATCTTATATATATATAAAAAATAGTTATCTGTAAATATTTTTTTTAAATCTTAAAAACTAATTCTATATTTTATTTAGTTATGTGAATACATTGAATACATTATTTTTTTCTCATATTAAAATTTTTTTTATTTACCTAATACTTTTCTGTTTGATTTTACTATTATCATAGATCAACATGTTTAAGTTGTTGCTGTATCTAAATAAAACCCATAAATATGTTTTATAGCAATTTTTTTTTCATAAAATTTTAACAAACTTTATATATTTAGTTTTAAAAATAATATTTATCTATAAGGAATTAAATTACAACTTACTACCTAACTCTTTATTAAATTTTGTATACCTTTTCAAAAATAATTATTAGATATTGGACTAATTTGTGTTGTGTATTTTTACAAAAAATAAAAATAATTGGACTTTAGAATTCTTATTAAACATTTAAAAAATTAATTTTACCTCTTTTAATTTAAACGAAAATAGTTTGATATATCAATAGATTTTTATATACCTTCCTATAGTTTTGACATCAAACCTTGAAATTTAAGCCTTGGTTATAGTATTCAGGTCCAAGGTGTTAAATATACAACAAAAACATATTCTTTCTCAAATATATAATCATAATATAATATCTTATCTATATGATTATTTCCTAATATTATGCTTTTTTATGTAATATATAAAAACCATATTATGGTTTAATATTTGTTTATTTTAAGTATCTTTAAATTGTGTTAATTTCTTTTTGTAAATTTTAGAAAAAAATTACCTATTGTACAATAGGTATTGAATAATTTAATTTAGTTTTATGTTTTATTTAAATTTATTTATTTGGGTAGTTTTAGTGGCAGTTTAATACATAAAACCAATTTAGTACATGAAACATTTTAAGATTAATTTTACCCAGCTTAATTTCGCAGACCTTTAAAATTAAATATTTCTACATACAGTTTGTGTAAAATATATAATTGTTTTAAAAATAAAGAATTGTAAAGGTAATAATTACCAAACTATTACTATACCTACAATCATATTTCTTTATATTTTTCTAAGTATAAAGTCTAAAGCAGAGTCTCCCAACCTTTTTCCCTCGCAGCGTACTAATCCTAACCCATATTTAGCCGTGGGACACTTATCACTGACTTATATAGGTTTTATTTATTTATTTATTTTTATAGTATGCTTTCATCATATTAATTATTAATACCTAAGTAGTTATATATCAGTATATTTCTAGCAAACAATTTAAAATGGTGTATTTATTTATGATAGATAAAAAATATATATCTTTATTATATTTAAACCAATTACCAAAATTTTACATTAACGTTTATTAATAATCGTGAAATGTCGCGGCACACCTATAGAAGTCTTACAGTACACCGTTTGGAAAACCCTGGTCTAAAGACTAATGTTTAATGTTGGTGGTTAAAATATAATGGTGTAGTTTTTTAATGTTATAAAACTTGTATATTATTTGATAATAGGTTATAAATTAAAAAAAATTATTTTCTTAAATACAATTAATTAAAAACCTATTATTAGATTTTGTAGATATATTACAATTTACAATTTATTTGTTTAGGAGGTGGCAATAAAATTTGAAAGTGCAAAAGCTCGCCATCCCCAGCTACAGTATGAAAGCAGACTTTATAAAGTATTACAAGGAGGAGTTGGAATACCACATATGAGGCAAGTTAATTTATCAATATTTTATAAAATATTATTAGTAGGCTCAAAATCTAATCCATATACCAAGGAGGTATTTATATATGTAGGTATGATGGAATATAATGTTATAGAAACCTACTGTGGTTTGTTATGTCTATACAAAATGATTATTTGGTTGTGAATTAGATAATATTTATGAAGTATAAAGAATTACTTTATTTTCAAGTACTAAACTATATGTAAAATATAACTAGAAATAATATAATCTTCTTAAACATTAAGAAATCGATTTGAAAATGTATTGTGTTTTCTAAGATATGCCTGGGTTCACAATAACATAATCATGATATTTACACTAAATTAACTACAATATGAGAGATCTTAAAGGTTACTTTAGGGCCTATCCTAACTTATTTGTTGAGACAAATGTTCAATTAATGCTTGAAAAATTATTCTACCTAAATCATATACATTTTTTTGGTTTTTAAAGTTTTCGTTGTGCTTGTAAATGATGTTTGTTGGATTATATTTTATTATGATGTTTAGACTTAAAATAAATTGTATTAATATTAATTTTTAAATCTTGATCAGGTACAATCATTTTGAGCTATTATAAGAAAATTAACTAAAATAATGGTTATTTTTTTGATCAACATCAATTTTAATCCTAGGAAAATAATTAATATTTCATTGTAGTTATCATATTATCACTTCCCAGTCATCAATTTAAATCTGATAATAAAATTACGGTTATTATATAAAAATCATATAGGTTTTAAATTATAGTCTCATGTATATTTTAATATATTTTTAATTTGATTATTTTATACTAGAGTTTTATTTTTTGCTATAATATGATATGTTAATTTTTGTTGACTAAATATTGTTCTAAGATAATCTAAGTCTATTTACCATATATCACAAAACCTGTAATGACTAGTATCAGTCTTTTAAACATACTATGGTTTATTTACGTTCAGCAGAACTAATTTGGTATTGTTAGATTTAAAATTAGAATGAGTTGACTTATTATTAGACCAAATATGAATATAATAAAATTAGAATATTTATTTTTTTAGTTTTTGAGCAATTTATAATCATTTTTAAATTACAATATTATAAATTTTCGTAGGCCATAGCTCACTTTTAAATTGAAACATTGTAAGAAAATTGTATACAGTTAATGTCCTTCCCTTTAATTTACTTTAGTCTTTAATACTAAAGTTAATACACAAAATTGGATTTACTGAATAAAAGTTTGGAAATTATATGTTTATAAGAGGGAGATAAAGTTACTTCACATCCTAGTATATGTTATAGATTATAATTTTTTATAAAAGCTATTTTTATTGTTAAAATGTCACAAAATATTGAGCTTTTATTTATATTATAATCCATGTTCGTGGTGTGCCTTACTGTACCCAGTAGTCTGTACACACATTTATTAGATTATATTTGAAAAAAAAGTATTGAAAATTAAAATATGGCTTCATGTTTTTATCTATAAATAAAAATATTTTTTATTTTTTTAGAAACATGTGTTGGTATTGTTTTGTAATCATTGTCTTAATTATTAAGACGTCATGCAGTACATATACAACCTTTGTTTTAATTTTAGTTTGTACATTTTATTCTCTTTTTAGAATATTTAACATAGGTACCTTGGGTTGTAACTTGTAACAACGTTGACCTCACTGTTAGTTTGTCCCAATGAATTTCGTTGTTAAACTAAATGATTATTTTTACCTTTCGGCCATCTCTTACACTATTAGTTCAACTACTATACATTATGTTTAAAAAAAAAAAATGTTTATTGTATATAATAAATTTCAATTTTTTCGGTTAATGAATGAGGGTAGTCTTTTTAATTGTATATACACCAAGCAACAAGCCTCCCTTAAAAATAAAGTATACATAGAACCGGTACCATTATGTTAAATAAAGATAAACATGTTTTAAGTTTACAAACGACTATCTGTATTGAGTTTCTGAGTACAAGATTGTACTCTCTCGAATATTGTTTCATTGTTCTCGTTTTATGATTTGTTGTTTATTACGAGTATATTTTGCAAGTAATGCCTTAGGGTTTACGATTTTACATAAAATATGCAAATTATTATTTTAAGTTGTATGATGATATATAATTAATTGAATATATTATGATGTTTACGTATTCAGGTTTTTTTGATAATTGATATTTATGTATTACCTATGGTTACCTATCTAATATTTGAATCACTATGTCCGTGTTCTATATTAAAATTTAAAAATCATTTTTGTTTTTGTCACCGCCCGGTATAATGTTTGTTGGTAAACGATAAAAACATCCATCCTACCGCCCAACAATAACAGACCGTTATTAAATAGTAATATTATTTAGACGTTTGTTATGATTGAATTCGCAATATAGACGGCGTCGTGCCTACGACATACATATAGTTATGCTATTATCGTTATGTAACGATGTTTTCCCGGCGGCTCTTTCTCCTGGAGCACACACCGACGCCACTATTATAAAATAAGTAATATAATATGTACACACGAATAATAATATACAATATAACATTATTATGTACCACTGCCACGGTATAATACCTATCACGAAACTTTTCTATTCCGCACGAACGGTACGGCAACGTTGCTCGTACTACGGTACTGGTGTATTACGCTGGTCGCCGGGTCTTTGGTCAACAGCTGGCAACGTCGCTCTAGGGCCATTAAACCTCATCATTGTCTTCGTCTGGGGCCCGTCAGCTGCAGTCGCCACTCGCACTCCTCCGTATACGCCACTACGCATACGGCATACCGTGTCGAATACACAACAGCCCCAGCGTGTAATTCTGCTGTGAAACCAACGGCCGTGTTTTTCTTCGACCGTTTGTTTATTTGTATTAATAATATTAATTGTATTTGGTCATTGGCAAAAAATTAAGAGTCGAGCTGGATAGCGAGAAATGAATTTAATTTTAGTCTGAGCGTATTCTGATCCCCTACTCCTCTCCAAACGACTGTAACACGTGCAAAATCTGTACTGTCTAATAGCCAATAATAGACGATAATAAAACACTGTAATGTGAAAAAATTATGTTAATTAATAGTATTGTAGTGTGACACATTATAACTACAATTGCGTTTATGCACTTTAATGATAAAAATAATTTTATGGCCATTTTATGCTTGGTATAATTCTCTTGATCGATTCTCCTCTATACTTTAACTATCTTTGTACTAATGTGTTAGGATGTTTACACAGATTTTTTTTGGTAACGTTATGAAACAGATGAAATCGTGAGAATAATAAAGAATCTATAACTATTATGGGTAGTATTATATACAAAAAAAATTACATAACATATTTGAATTCTATAGAATTGCCAGACGTCAAAGATATCCCAGTGTTAGGTGAACTTGGCTAATGATAATAAATTGAGTCGACATTTACAATAAAAATTATGGTGTGTATTGTGTATTTATAATTAAATTTAATGCAGTACCTAGTTATTAATTTTGTCAAAAGTAATTAAGTGGTTTTTGTTTGTTATCTTTTGGAAGTAAATTATTTTACACATTTGGAATTTCATCGGTAAATTTATCTAACTCGTGTTGAAATAATTTATTATATTTCTATGTAAGTAATAACAAATTGACTTTCAAAATCTTATTATTAGCGCTTGAATTAAAAAAAAAATAGGAGTGGAATTCAAAATTGTAAAAAATATGTGCGTGTCTTAAATGTCTTATTGATTATTAGGATACAATTAGAAGGGGGTACACATTCATATTTTTCATAAAGAAGGACTCCGCCCTCCATGTTCCTCTTCGATGCAATCACTACCTATTATGGTTAGGTTAGATTTGATTTCATATGATAATGGTTATCCTGGACATCTATAGCTGATATTCCGTAGTTTTGAACTATTCTAATGTCAAGGTTATATTTTAAGTTTATGACATATGTATTTTAGTATTTATATTGAATTTAAACGAGCATGAATTCTGTTACCTAGTGTAACATCATAATAATTAATTCCCTAAATAATTGATTCATTGAGTCCATATTATATTTATATTCTGAGTCGCAATAACATATTTTATCTATTTTGTACTTTAAGGAGGTTAAGTTGATAATATGTTACCTTAAACGATAACGTCCATAAAATTTATAAATAATATTTTAATATTAAATATTTTTAAAAATATATTTGATTTATATTTTAAATTAGACACATTATGGTTAAGGTTCAGGTTAATTTTGTATTAATATTTATATTGTAATTTTAATTTATTTATAGTACGATATTAATTTAAAATACAAATAATATTAGATTTTGAGTTGAGGCGCGAAGTAATGGTACGTATTGATTATACAATGATGTTTTTGTGTGTGTATATCGTATATGGAATGAGTTGTCAATAAAGTGTTTTAATTTTAAACTTTAAAGATAGTTTTGAATACAAAATTGCATCTAGATTGTGCTTTAGAGAGGTCATTTTAAAAATGCACAGTATCTTTTTTATAGTTGAGTAAAACAAAATAAATAGATATTTAGGGATATGGAGAATTTTTACGTTAAACTAGATTATGACAAAATTGAAATATTTATTTACATATTTTATCGTTTTCTATAAATGGTATATATTTTCAAAATATTTTGATTTTTTAGCTTATTACAGACAATTGCAATTTTTGAATATTTTTAGTTTTTTTTTTATAAATGTCAATAAAAAATTATTTGCCGAGTCAAATTCTTGAAAATAAAAATAATACCATGATCACACATATGTTGTTCTTACATTCATATAAAAAAAATATATAATGTAATTAGAAATTTATAAAAACTTAATTTTATATCTATGTTTTAAAAGTTAAATATAAGATACAATTAGTATATTTCCAGTTATATATATGTTTATAATATGGTATAATTGTATAAATGTAAATTATTATAATAATTAAATACTACATTATACAAGAAGAAATTGTATCAACTTATCGTCATACTAAAAGTGAAATAAATGGATAATAAAAAAAATATAGTATATACTTGGTGATTTGGTGATGTTATAGGCTGACAGACTATTTCCACTCAAAACATTTTTCATTCACAATGATACTCATAAAATTCAAATTCAACTCAATACCTAATGTACAGCAGAGCGATTACAATTACTGCTACCCTTTTAACTATATTTCTTTTTTAATTATAATTCATAAAATATTTGTATATATTTTATTTGTTTATCATTAAATTATTTGAAAATGTTGATCCATATGGTTCATAATATACTATTTTTATGCTATCAAATAATTTCGAATATTTTCATTTTTGTTATTTGTCTATGAACGTGACATTTAGTACTTTTGTTTTTTGTTTTACATTGTTCTATTTTGAGTAATGTGTTTATACCATAATTACTATACGTTTTTACTCTTATAAAAGTCTGCACTCTACTATAATTCTTTATAACATAGAAAACAGTTGTTGATAATACCTTTATCAAAAGATTAACAAGAAAAATCTAAAAAGGTTATTTTATTCTTAGCCAAGTAATGAATGTATTAGTTTTGCAATAATTAAAGTTTTTTTGGTTATCAGTCATCGCCTTTTTATGAAATGTCTTTTTTTAAATTTTATATGAAGGGTTTCCGGGTAGTTAATTTGATTTGGTATTTATTGAGTATTTCCAGCAATTTAAAAATAATTGGGTTTTTAGCTTGTTGCCATGTTGTGCATAGTTAATGTCAAGTATACCTCATCATGGAGTAGGTTACTACAGTTAGTAGATGTGTTAAATTTGAATTCAATGATAAATCAATTGAAAAATAATAATTAAATTAAATAATGAAAAATAAATTAAGTTTCATTTGTTTATTTTCTTGCAAGTATAATATGGTAGCTTAAACTATGTTTTGCCAACAAATAAATCATACGTATAATAATTAAATAAATTATAATATTATTTCATATGATATTACCAGTTACCCTTTGAGATCATGTCACGTAAACCTGGTTGAGAACCGCTGAACTATGTCAACACCGACGCACAACAAACCAGTATAAATAGGTTCGTGGTATAAATAACTTAAAATTAATTTAAATATTATGAAAATTTTATTGTGTATAGAAAATAATTTAAGTAATAGAAGTAGAATAATTTAAATTTTAACAATAACAATTTTTTGAATAGTAAGAAAATAACAAAAGACAAGATAAATCGTAATTATAGTATTACGTTTGAATATCTTTTGTAGGTAGTTTAAACTTAAATCGTTCATAAAAATGTATGCAACTTTAACTTTAAAAAATAGTTTTCATAATTTCCAGTAAAAAAAATCATTAGATAGATTTTATTAAAATGTCATGTATTTAAAAATCTATATAATAATTTGTAAATTTCTATGATTTTGATAAATTATTTTTAAATAAATCATATTTTTTAACTCAAAAACTGAAATTTATAAAACATAAATCAAAAATAAGGTATAATATTTTAAATATCTATAAATAGCACAAAACAAAAAATATTTTAAATATTTGAAAAAAAATTAAGTATACAGAAATGAATAACAAAAAACAATACCTATCTAATTTTTTCTACTTTTTTTTGTTTTTGTTGTATTTTTAGAAAAGTGCTCTGAGATTTTATTTCAGACCATTACTCACCCCCTCTAAGTTTAAATTCACTTAAAAAAATCATCTTTATAATTAAATACAATGTTGTTAAACTCATAATCAAAAAACCGAAATATTTACGGAAAACTAGTTTTCGTATAAAATCAATTATATTGTAATTCAAAATTATATAATCGTAAACAATTGAAATTATCTCTAAATATTAGCATTTTCTATTTTTGATACATTTTAAAAAATATTGTTTCTTTTTTTTGAAGAAATTTTAATTGTAAGGACATACAATTTAACGTATAATATTATTTTATACCCATAAACATTTATACTAATTTCAAGCTGTTTATATCACAAACATGTATTTATTCAAAAGTGTACTTAAAGGTTTGCATAATTTTTTCTTATATTAAAAAATATTAAATACCGCAAAAATACTCTTAATCAACTAATATGAACTTAAAATTATTGTAAACTATACTTTAAAATCGGTAAAATGTTGAAATATGCTCTAAAAGAATTCAGAAAAAAATCATGCTTCCATGCATCATATTTTAAGTTTTTTTTAGCAAATACTATTACTCGACACGTACAATTATGCAGTTAAATATAAATTTTAAGATTTCTAATTTTTAATTTAATATACCTGATTTTTAAACTCGATTTAGTTCAATATTTCGTAGTAGGTACTACAGATAAATAAATTATTATTAAGTTGTAATATAATTATATCCCTAGAAAAAGAGGGAAAACTCTTTGTCTTCTTTTAGAATCGTATACTGTTATTCGTATCGTATAAATGCAATGATTTATCATTGAATTTAAATTTAACATTTCCTAGTAATTCTAGTATAGGTAATAGAAGAGTTATTTCCCCAGTTTTTTCATAATTGATTGTTTTTATAAATTGTATGTAAATCATATAAATTTTAGTTTATAGGTTTATCACAATTCGATTTTATTGATTATTTTAATATAGATTTCATCATTAATTGTTATATTTAAATATAATAATATATGGAATAAACCTATTACCTTATACATTTCGAAAGTAGTTTTCATTCTTATTTCAATGACAATTTTGAAAAAATCCTATTTTCTTAAAATTTGATGCACGTATTTATTTTGTTATATTTATGACTTATGAGAATAAATAATTTAAAAACGTAGGCGTCTCCTCCATGCCGAATCAGTTATCCGTTTCAGTTGCGCAGCGGTGTTCCTATAGTAACATTTGATCCAAATAATGGAAACCTCAAAAGTAAATGTAAAATGTTTAAAACTGCTGTAGGTATATAATCTTTTCAATAGTATATGCACTTATTACACATGACACATGCGTATTATGTACAATGTATATATGATAAATCAGACTAGGTGAATGATATTGAATGGTATTTACATGTTATACAATTATACAAACGAGTTACTAAATCTTTTCTCTGTGGATTGTTTAAATAAAAGATACACCGAAAGTTTGAAAAATAAAAAAATTGAGATTCGATATATTTACGAGTAATAGGTAATAATAAAGTAGAACCTTATATACGTTATAGTTATTAAATATATAAATGTCCTATGTTGGATCTTTATTTAGTATTAAGAGGATATCAGCGCACTATTTGTTTTCTCTCTCTGGCCTATACGCAACATAAACAAAACGCATTTACGCAAAATCATTTTTTTTATGATTTTAAGTAATCTTAGAGTAAAAACAAAACACCCATTATAAAAAAGATAGAGAATAATATTTTTGAGGGAATGACATATCGATTTGTCAAAATATGGTCTCAAAACAATTTAAACATCGTTTAAATGTACAATATTATTTTGTTTATTTTGAAAGTCAAATACAAAGTAAAATAACAATCAAATATAAAATCGATATGCCATTCCCTCAAAAATATTATTATCTATCTTTTTTGTAACGGATGATTTTACTCTAAGATTACTTAAATAGTTAAAAACATAAAAAAAAATGATTCTGCGTAAATGCGTTTTGTCTATGTTGCGCGTGGACCAGAAAGAGAAAACAAATAGTGCGCTAACATTCTCTTAATTACTTTTATTTTTATTTACACACAAATATATATGAATAACCTTACATAATTATCACGATATCAAATTACCAGTGAAATGGATATACAATGTATAGTCACAATGGAATAATAATAATCGTAATTATATTATTTCATATAATTTTTGGACACTAAATCATATGCGTTTTTATGTTAAGATTATAGTTATCTACGTAATATAATATATTATATTCTTGCGTCTAATTATTATCGTATCTTGGAAAAATATGATTTTTTATTAATTGGCACGTGAAATTTTTTAGGGTGGATGATTATTTAGGTCCATCTTTATTTTTGATGATGCAAGTAGGAAATTAGGTTTATAGGTCACCGGGCGGAGTTGCGTATAAAGACTCGAGGAAAACATACCACGCCTATAACGCTGATTTCGTTTTCGATTTTCAGGCGGGTTTCACTTTTTTTCTACTTTTGTCACCATAAAACACACATCCATGACCTCTATCGATTTAAGTATTCCACCAAATCATATTTCGAATTTATCATATTTATTTTATTGTCGTATAAAATATTTTCGTATTTATTTATTATAAGGTTTGATAAAGTATCCCTTGTATTACAATTTATTTATCTACATGTAAAAAAAAATATAGCTATAGGAATAATTAACATTTATAATAAGTTAAGAAATAATAAAATATATATTCAACTCACGTTTTATAGATACATTTTTGTTTATATATTATCGGTCGTCACTCTTAGGTACTGTAAAAATGATTCAATCTTAAAGTTTAGAATGGTTTCTACTTTCTAGAAAAAATTGGATCTAGTTGGTGCTTAGGAGATAAAAAATATCCAGTACGCTATCGAGAAAAATATAAAATATGTATTAAAACGACAATATTTATGCTAATTAAGTTTTTGACCATATCTACTTACTTATTATTATAATTCAAAAACGAATAACTACATTTCTAGGAATTTAGAATTTTCCATAAAATATTTGTGTTAGAATTCTTTCGACACTTTATAGTTGTCCATATATTTTGACCCTTGTGTTATAGACTCAAATTTTTTAAATATTTTTTTTCATTCAAAAAATGTTTGGTAAATATCTGTACAATTTAATGCAATGTTCCTTTTAAATTGTATTACTCGCAATTTAAAATACATCAACAACATTTTATTTAAAAATTATTAATTTAAAAATCTCAAAAACTTGATTAGAAATTGCAAGTAAAGTTTACTTTAAATAATTGTTCAAATTCTTTAAGTAGTTTTTAGTAAAATATTAAAAAGTATAATACATATAGAATATAGATAAATGTTATCAACCATCTAACAAATTGTTGACCATTTTTGCTCCTAATCTATAGAAATGGAAAACATAGTGTTGCAATAAGTACATTGTTTATTCATTAAATTTTTATAGTAAAAGAGGTCAAAGCTCAAAATAAAAGAACAATATAACATTCAAAATGATAAACAATTAAGTAACATACTGATAATTTGAATAAGGGAGTTAAATGATAAAAAAATAGGTAGTTATTTAAAAAAACAATGAAATGTTTGCTCATAGACGAAAAAATAAAAAAAAATGTTAATTTATATTTTTGTTTTAGATGGTTTGGATTAGAAAGAAACTACAACATCTTGGTGATGGACTTGCTGGGTCCATCATTGGAAGACCTATTCAATTTTTGTTCACGGCGGTTTACACTTAAAACAGTGCTTATGCTTGCCGATCAAATGATCAGTCGAATTGAGTATGTACATTGTAAAAGCTTTATTCACCGTGATATTAAACCAGACAACTTTCTTATGGGAATTGGACGTCATTGCAATAAAGTAAATTATATCAGTTTAGAATTAAATCAAACATTAATAAATCAAACTCTTTATTTTTAGTTGTTTCTTATTGATTTTGGATTGGCTAAAAAATATAGAGATATGCGTACTAGAACGCATATTTCATACCGTGAGGATAAAAATCTTACAGGAACAGCACGTTATGCTTCTATCAATGCTCATTTAGGAATTGAACAGAGGTTATTATAACATCGATAGTTTAAAAATTTTATTTTATAGTATATTATTATTTTTAATGATGACATTTTTTTTAAATTTTAGCCGTCGAGATGATATTGAATCTTTGGGATATGTACTTATGTATTTTAATAAAGGATGTTTGCCATGGCAAGGACTAAAGGTATAATAATAATTTTAAAATTTTGCATGTTTTCTGTGTACTAATTAATTTATAAATTATTATTTACTTATTTTAGGCAGCAACAAAAAGGCAGAAATATGAAAAAATTAGTGAGAAAAAAATGTCAACACCTGTCGAATTCCTATGCAAGGTAATATTAATAATAATAAACTTAACTTTATTTTTTTAATTTTATAATTTTGTCATTGTTAATAAACAAATTTATAGGTTTTAATAAATAATTTAAGTTGGCACTTAATAGTTCAGTTAACATTTTTGAAAAAAAAATTATAATTTATTTAATTTAACCATTTTTTTACTTTTTTCAATGACAACATGCATTTTTAATTTCTTATTCTAAACCAGTATATTTTGCAGAGTATTTTGATCTTTAGCATTTTAGTAAAGTAGCTTATTAGTTATTAGTCATAATTTTTTTAAGTTTAGATAAGAAAAGTGGTGTACCAACATTTTGTGATTATCTTCAATTTACTTCCCTTAACTATACTTAAAAATGTAAGTTCTTATAAATTATAACTCATAAAATACTTGTCCATAATTTGACTTATATGTATCAACGTTAAGTGTTTACTTTAAAAAATATTCTGCTTTGGAACAAGGAATTAAAAAGCATGACATTGTCATTTAAAAAAATACCTACAAATGTATTATTTTTAGAAAAATGTTAATAGTTTTTGAAATTCTGAGTATCTTACATAAATTAATAATCTGGTATATATATTATCTATTTCTATTTTAAATTCAATAGAAAAATTATTATCGTTAACTTAAAGATTAAACTCTTAAAAACGATTGAGTAATAGATAAAATGTACCATTTATTTGCATTGTTATTATTGTATATATTTTAGAAATATAATATTCAGATTCATTTTTATAGTAGAAATTAAATATTTTTATATTCAAAACCTTCTTTTATTAACACCTAATATTAAACATTTTAAAAAATATTAAAATTTATCATTTTTGGAAAGTTATGCATACCCGCTTTCTTAAATAGTTATGTTTTTTTATGTTGGCTTTCATATTATTACTAATTTTATTTTGTTATGTAATATTATGTTATGTATAATAGATTGAAATATTTTAATTTCTTAAGAAGTGTAATCATTAAATGTGTACATTTTAATATTAACTATTATGCATTTTTTTTATTCATAATTATACAACTCTAGAAACAATATTCAATGAATTATTGTTAATCTAGGGATTGCCAGCGGAATTCGCCATGTTCCTAAACTACAGCCGAGGTTTAAGATTTGAAGAATCACCAGACTATATGTACTTGAGACAATTATTCCGCATTCTATTTAGAACGTTAAATCACCAATATGATTACATATTTGATTGGACAATGTTGAAACAAAAGGAGTACAATAATGATGGACAAAATGCTGCTGTACCACAAGGCGGCTCACCTGTGTCCGGCGCAGCTGCAGCTGGAGGACCACAACCATTTCCCCCCCAGACTTCAGCTACCCTAGGTAACCCATGAATAAATAAAATGTTAATGGAAAAAAATTATGATCTTTGTTCAATAAACAAACTGTAATGTCTTAAAATAATGTTATTTCAAAATAAAAAAAACATCTGACAGTATTTATTGATATTTTCAATGATTACCAATTAAGTTATTACTCTTTTACAGTTTGTTCAATTTTTCAATCGTAATTTTTTTTTTATTATTATAAATCTAACATAGTATAGTAATATAACAAAAAACTTGAAAAACAAAGAAAAAAATGTGTGTTAATATTTTTCTAGCTACTGCGAACCAGGCGAGCAAGAACTGAGCCTTCATGTACTTTAATTTTAGCTTTGAATTTATATATTGATATAAATATTTTGAAATTCAGCAACTAATTAAAGCAATGTCAACTCTGAAATTCAAATCTTTTTATTTTTCAATTTTCAAAATTGTGCACAAATATTTAAAAGAAAATCTCTCACACGAAGTGTATAATTTTATATATTTTTTTTAGTGTATTACATCATAATGTACAACAATTTTTGTTTCAGGTAATCGCTAAAATTAAAACTAAACAATGGATCCCTTATCCTTTAACCCTCCTGGCCCCTCTATCTAAAACGCGATTTTGTATTATTTTTTATTTGTTGTCATTATATAGCATTATAAAAAAAAAAAAAAATTATATAAATCGCGCCTTCCTCTATTTTGTGGAGTGAAGTGGCCAAAACTGATATACTCCCATCTCTCTTTTTTATTATTATTATTATTATTATTAATTCCTCTCATTGACTTTTATTATAATGGAAACCAACTATTTTGAAAATACACGCTCTTGTATGTATTGTCAATTCAAATAAGTCGTACTTCATATAATATATATGTATTTATATTTTATTATATGCATACATATAGATATAAATATATATATATGTTTTTTCAAAGTTAAGTATTAGGTGATACAGAAACTTACTTTTAAATTAAAATAATTATATATAAATAAATGTCGTTTATGTATTAAATAAAATAAAAAACTATAACTCATTTTTATTATTACTTTAAGTTGCATTTAATGTTATTTTTTTACTTTGTTTCCTACTTTATTGTTTTTAAATTATTCATACGTAGATGCATAATAAAATAAAAAGTAAAATAATTTCAGAATTTTGTAAGAAATATTGTGTTCGACATTACTGAACAATAATTTATGCTAATATTGTTCATAAAACTTAAGAAGTATTATTGAATATTTTTATTACTAAAATGTTGACTTTAATTGAAGTTATTAGGGCTATATATATTATTCTGGAGTAATATTTTTTTCTTCAGTGTTGATAATGTTTAAACTTTAAGGATTTCTTTGTGTTCATGTTTTAGTGTTTTACCTTTGTAGTTTGTACATATGTTTATACATATAAAAATGTGTATGTCACTGTGCAATTTCTCAACGTGTTTTCTAGGTTCCATATTACATTTGAAAGGGGCTGTACTATAATTTACTGTCTTGTTTATCATGTATACAGTAAGTAATTTTGTTGTATCATATTACCAACTTATGAAAAAATCTGATGAAACATTAAGAATTTATCATAAATTACTGAAATAGGTATACTTCAAATTTACTATTTGACATTTTCTTTTGAATTTCACCAACGACAGTTTGGTATCACAATTTAAATAAATTTAAATGAGTTGAATGTATTAGTGATCTATTTTGTGTTCAAAATTTTATCATCTGTAGTTGTGTTGTGTTCAAAAGTTGAGCTATATCATAAAATACTAATTTTATGCTTTTGTTTTAATAAAATATTAAAATTGTACCAGAAGCTACTGTTTATCATTCAATGATTTTAATATAGGTTATAATCACAAGCAAAATTTAAATTATATAAAGTCTATGGTTAGGAGTTAGGAGCAATTCTCTAAATAAACTCAATGCAAAAGATTTTTCGTTTTGGGAGTTATAATAATTATAACTCCCAATTAATAATTAAATTAATTATTAATTAAAAGAAAATGTGGGAAGAGTTTCATGTTATATGTTTATAGTGTTTATACATTAACTAAATGGAAAATAAAATAATGTCATAATGATGACAGAATTTACAGATGATTAGGGTCATGACTAAATATATATATATATATATTTAGCCATGGTTAGGCTTTTTTGAAAAGACCGCTAAACATTAAATCACTGGTACCAACTTTGCAAACATTGTCATCACCCACCTTATCACAAAATCTAATTTGTGACTAATTTAAAGAAAAGTGTAAATAGTTTTATTACGATATATTTTTAAAGTCGTGTCTCCAACCCATAGAATAATTACTCTATGATTATAATATTAAACTAGGTGATATGCCAGTTGTTTTATTTTGTTTAAATATTTTTATTATTATTAAATTACCTACCAGTTATGACCATCAAATATCAAGAAGTATATTACTTTTGGTTGATTTGGTTGAATTTCAAAAAAATGTTAAATCTATTTATTATAATATCTTACTTTGAACAATGTAAATACATTAGGAAATAGTATTTCAAAAATTATATAGGTATATAAAATTATGCACTAATTATACTAATAATAATTGGTTTTTTAAAAATGTATTAGCTAAAAGATTTATTTAAACAAATTTTTACAATTAATGTAATATTTACTATAAGATATAGTAGATATACATTTTCAAAATTTTTAATAAATTTATTATGAAGTTCGATTGAACATTTTATGTTAACGTTTTGATGAAGATGAATCTGCAGATATTCCTAATTTTTCAAAATATAAGAAAGAATTCATTTATAAATGAATAAATACTTTTTTTTAAATAATATTGTATAAGATTTACTTTTTAAAAACACTTTTAACAAATTTGTTATATGAAGTTCTCCATTGAACACTTTGTGTCAACATTTTTATGAAAATAAATCTGCAGATCAATTAATTTAATATTTTACATATTTTTATATGATATATTGATATGAAACTGATTTTTTTCTTAATATTGTGTGTAATCATTATTTTGGTAATGTGTAGTATGTACGCCGCGCGCGGCTGTACCTGTACGACAAGACGTCACGAAATAATATTCCCCACTCCTTTTTCAGAATTTCGGATTGAGGCAACCTGTATTATCTACAAACCTTGGTTTTATAATAATATGGGATGCATAGGTAGACCATAGACAACTAAGTTAATATGTCTATGGCATAGACCCATAGCATTGATTATACTGAATATACTTGAATATACATGTATATTTAATCAATGGATTTAGTAAATAACAATATTCAATTTAATTTATATTCTTGGAATTCTTCTTATCGCGGTTTATTTTTATTCTACCGGTTTGTGTATTGTGTATAATTTAGTATTTACTATTTACCAACGCTATCTATTGTCACTTAATCCGTACTAATTTACGTGTTTCCATATTGCGTATAGCTATGGGCTATCTATGTATATTTAATCAATGCCCATAGACACATAAATATTAAATAAATAAATATAAATATATTTATATATCTATGCGTGATAATATTAAGACGTGTCCCATAGACCTTATACTTATACTCATAGATAATAAAGATATCTTTATTATCTATGCTTATACTAAGTATAAGGTCTATGACGTGTCCCGGCTTCTGGTTTGTTCTGTGATAATACTGTTGATTATAATCACGGCTAATCATGATACAAGAAATCATAATACACGAAGACTAGAGATTAATGATAACATCAAAAATTCAAAACTTATTTGATATTTCTTAAATCTTTTTATGAGACAGTTTATTATGCTGATATGTTTTAATTCTAGGCTAATGATCGATGAAAAATTATAATAATTTAATGATATTTTTGATAGTTGATGGTTTAATTTTGATTTATAGACTTTTTTTCAAATAAATTATTGGTTTGTCTGTATATTTATTTATTTAATTTTTGAGTTGATTGTAATTATTGTTATATATTCTACTTATATTTCAAAATGATAAAAGAGCTAAGCACAGTCAGAGAATGCATTGTAAACACAAATGTGACATTAAAGTCTATAATACAGGTAAACTATTAAAATAAGTAAATAGTTTTCAAATATATTCTTAGTTGTTAATATGATTTAAAATGTAGGATATATATTCATGTGATGGACCTATTGAATCATTAACTCAGTTAAATGCAGATGGAAGAAATCAAATTAATGTATTTAGAAATTTAATAGAAAACTTAGAGCTTTATGCACGAGAAGCGGAAAGTCAACAAGAACGATCAGAAGTTCTAGAAGAAGCCTGCAATCAGAGAGAATATTTAACTAGGTACCTAATTAAAAGTGAAGCTTAAAAACTAAATTAGCATTTAAAATATAAACACATTACTTATCAGAGTTAAATCTTAAAATTATTAGGATTTTGACTATTTTATGTTATTTATTATGTATAATTCATTAGGTTCTATATTTCTTTTATAAATAGTTTTTTTTTTTTTTTTGTTAAAAGCTAATGAATGTAATGAATATAATTAATTATGATTTTATAAATGTTTCATAATTTATATTTGAAATTTTAAAAGTACTAATTCTTTAACTTAGGACATACAGAGATTATCGATGTAGACATGTAGTGCTATTTTTTTTTTTTTTACTAACTATAAAATATTTGTCGGTAAATTATAGTTTTAAAAATGAAAAATAATATAAACAAAATTTTGATTTTTTCCTATGACTAACTGAATAAGATAAAAATAATTATGGGTATATCAGCGCCGTATTACTGCTTAGGCTGTCTAGGTTATTTCCTAGGATGCAAAATTCTAAAAGTAGAAAAATAATAGCAAATATTTTATGGTATGACCCAAAAGTGACGTTGAGATATTATTTTTTTATTATAAAATATGGGTTGTAAATGACCGTTTATGTATCAGTATAATCCTTTTACGAGTAAAATTTCAATGTATAAATTGGGTAGTAAATTTACCCTTCAGTCTATAGGTGGCAAGAACCTTAATCTTTCCCTGGTTTATAGATTTATTCTACAAGAAGATTAAGAAAAATATTGTCTATTATCATATAAACTTAGCCTGGGGTCAAATTAATAGATATATTTTAGTGATTGTAATTAGGATTATATTTTATTGTTGCTATTATTGAAATATATCCATAAATACTGATTTTATTGTATTCTATATGAGTTAAATATAATTTATTTTTAAAAACATTATTTTATAACTATTATTTGTTACCAATTATTGAAATTGTTTAGTAACATTGCTTCATTCAGAAAAGCTAATGTGGAATGTATGGCGAGGATTCACAAAAAATCTAGTGAACAGTTGTTAGGTACAAGCAAAGAAGAACAAGTGCGTCATAAGTAAGTAGTTATTGTAGACTAGAATTATTGAAAATATTAATTTAATTATTAGTAACTCACTTATTTTTAGATAATTTAATTTATATCATATTTTAATATTTACTATTAAAATTTATAATAATTAGTATTCATTTTCATATTAATTAATAATTACTTATTGATGACATTGTCTGTTGCTAAATAATTTTTTCTTAAGGCTAAAAATGGATAAAGAAAATTTATTAAAACAGTCATCAACTGTCACCAACCAACTTTTATCAGTCAGTAGACAACTTGCAAGCACATCTCAACAAAGCTTGGATACTCTTGAAACTCTTTGTGAGATCATAATATATATTTTTTTTTACTTAATAATTAAAATTTTAATTTACTTTCATTATTAATTTTTAGTGAAGTCATCATCAACTGTATCTAATATAAGCAGTGAGATAAAAAATGCCAAAGGAGCATTAACTCAGTCTGAAAAACTTTTGAATAAATATGGGCAACGTGAAACAACTGACAAAATTCTTATTATGTTTGCTTTTGCATTCTTTTTATGTGTTATTGCTTATATCGTTCAAAAACGACTTTTTTAAATGACCAAGTGGTATAGATATGAGCTTAAAAATTGTAATGAAATTCAGTTGATCTGTATAATATGTATATTGTATATATAAATGGGTATGGTGTAATATTTTTTTTATAATTTATCAAGATGATATCTATTTATTTTTCTGTAATGATTAAATCTAAAATTAGAACCTAATTCATACTAAAAAATGTTGTTCTTTTGTTACAGATACAAATTGTATGATATTTATTATTTAGTTAAATTACAAGATTTTGTTTTTAAAATTATTAGGTTGTTATTAGAATTAAAATGGCTACACACAAGATTATAATGGTTTTTTGGGTACTAATCAAAGCCAGATTCAGGATTTTTAGGCCCCTAAGCTCAATTGTGGTGTGGGCCCTACCAGAGGGTTTTTAGAAAATAGGAAGGGCAAAATACTATATAGTATATTATGTACCTTGAAAAATAACAATTTTTTTCATTATGCAAAACCAATTTTAGAAAACTGAAAAAGAGTGAATTTATAATAACAATTAACAACGTTGAAATGAAAAAAAAAAACATATTATTTAATTATTAGACGGAGCTATTTTTTTTTTTTTTTTAGTTGTGTGATGAGTGGTGAGGGCTCTGTTGTGGTGTGGACCCATAGGCTGTAGCCTATATAGCCTGTGCTTAAATCCGGCCCGGTTACTAAATACTTATGTAAAAAGTTTATTGTATATTTATATAAATGGGCTGTATATATGGGCCCCCACACGAACATGTTCAGTGGGGCTCATCATCTTCTTGAAGAATAAAAAAAAAAATGTACTATATGTATTATTACTATACATGGTAAATTTAATGATATATAGGTGATACTTGAATTGGGGAAAAAATTAATTGTAGGATACAGTATAAAATAAATATATTTCTGAATATTTAAAAGTTGTATTAATTAGAAAGGGGGAAGTATATAAATATATATTTTTAAAGAGAGACCTATACTGCTTAATTCAAGCACAGTGTAGTGGTCATTTTTTAAATATTTATATTTGTTGTGTCCCAATGAACAACAGTCTACTTTTTAAGTATTTGACATATTTACATATTCTGTAAAAAAAATTATATGTTTGTGTCCACGGATTAAAGATTTGTACATAATAAAATAAATAAAAATTATAAATTTAAAATTCCTTTAAAAAAAATTGTAAAAAAGTTTTTGATTATAAATTGATGAGATAAAAGTAATAATTGAAATAGCTTGAACATAACTAAAATTGTGTTCCCTTGTACCATGTAATTTTCCAAACAAAAAATAGATACCTAACATAACATCTTTTTAAAAAGTATAAAACTAATTTTCTTAGTATCAATGTTTAATTCCTTAGAAGATATTTAATAAGATAATTAAGAATATTATTATTATATATAAAAAAAAAAAAAAAAAAAAAAAAATACAAAAAAAAAATATATATAAATAATTAAATTAAAATGTGAATCAACAATTCATTTTTCTTCGTTACTTCAAGGGGTTCGATAGACTGTATATCAGTGAAACTGTTTCATTAAATTGTGGTTTCTCTAAACAAATATATAAAAGAACAAAATTTTAATTTCTTTTGATTGTTAATAACTATAGAACAATATTTAAATTAGTGAAACATAAAAATAAAATCTTCAAATCAGAACAACTTTTATAAATTATCCAAAGATTTTATTTCAGTTATAAGTTATAATATTGATTAGAAATTAGTTAAATTATCAAGAAAAATATGTCAATCAGGCGATCAATTGTTACTTACCAAAATCATCAGTTATTGATGATGGTAAATTATAGTAACTTTCTCCAGCTACGGTGCCTTTATCTTTGGCCAAACCGTGCACTTCTACCCATCCGTCTAGAGAGCTGTCAATCGGTTCATGAAAATTAACAGTCACCACTTGGTCGTCTGTTGTTTGCATTGTTACAGATTTACTATCGGAACTCATCTATGTAAAAAACCATTTGCAATCAACTACAGTCAAGTTATATCCTAGAATATATAGGTTATATTGCTGTCAAGGTATCTAAGTAAATACTATACCTTCAACACGTTACCGATCAATGTTACAGGTTTGTTGGTGAATTTCTGTAAGAACGAACCATTAACAAACGCCCGTGTGGGTATGGTTACGGATTCCATATTACTTTATTAAATTTTTTTTAGTAACTGTAGAGTTGAAAACGAGTTAAGTAGACGTAAACTATAAAGCCAACAGACATGTGACAACAATTAGCTATAAGAACGCTTTTGGCGTTATTGCACTGCTATTTGCTTTATGTTTACGATGTTTTCCCGGTTTTTACCTTCTTATCATAGCTCTTGTTCTGTAATGATATGATAATATTATATACCCGCCCGATTTAGAATAATCAGAAACGACACAACCATAGTATTCTATGACACAACTATAAGGATAACATAATATTATTGATAACGTATAAAAGTGTCTGTTAAATTCCGTACGGAATACGGACACGAAATGTTAAAATAATGCTATATAGAAATATTGTCTAACAAAACTTTTGAAATTTTGAATATGTGTGTAGATAATGGTGCTTAATAATTAAACTAATCTTACAAGTCATACATCAAGATCAAGGTAAATAGGTAGTGTTGAATTATACATGCTGTAGTACCCTAATTAAAGTGTAGAAACTGAGTAATTACCATAAAAGTCATTATTTATTTTTATGTATTTTGTTGCTGCATAAAATATTGATTAATTTAATTTCTTCCAGACATATTACACTAAGTGTGTGGATAATAAATTAAGTTTGTCATTAAGGTGAGTACATATACTTGATTTTATTAATGCAACTAATATAATCTCAGATATGTGTAAAAAAAATTTAAATTAAGGGATATATTACTCAATAAATTTTTAGAATATTCATACATTCTACAATTTTATGTTGTAAATTAATAGAGTTTAATGAATTAATTATTATTTATGGAAAAACTCAATAGATTATTTACAGTATATTTATATAATTCCCATGTCATATTAAAGAAAGTTGTTTTGTTTATGAGTATCATTTTTGAAATAAAGATTAGATTTCTGAATATAATAAAAAAAGTATAGGTAGTTAGTAAATATATTTACTTTTGTTAAAAATGATTTAGGTTTTTTTATTTACTTATTTAAGATAAATTTTCTATGAATAAAATAAATATTATTTCATATTTTTCTTCAAGTATAATTTTATACCTATTAATAATTTCAAGTTTAAAACTATTACATTTTAATAATGCATCGTGTTTTCACAATATTCAATTTTGATTTTTGCAGATTTTAAGCAAGCTGTCTTATGGATTTCTCTACTGTTGAATATTATACTATTTTGTGTGTCTTAATTGTTCCAGTCTATTATTTTTTTCAACTTTGGGCTTGGTTAGGCTGGGAATTGTTCAAAAATAATTAATTATCAAGAATAAAATGTAAGAGTAAAATCTAAAAACAAATTAAGTGTTATTTTTAATAAAAACTAAAAAAAAAGATTTAAAAGTTGTTAAATTAACATACTACATACTTATATTAAAATAGTGAAAATATCTATTACTAATATTGTAAATTATGATATATTTATTTTCTCTAGAATCTAGATTTTCATTATCATTATTGATTATTTTTGTTCTGTATTTTCTCTATATAATATTTTCCAAAAGTCTATATAGTATCATCTTAAGTATCTCTATGAGACTATAACATATTTATATACTTATATGTCGAGTTATATGTAGTTTTTTCATTAGTAATCTATTACAATTTCAATTTAAGTGCATACTTTTGTTATAGATTGCTATTGAAAAAATCATATTTAAATACAGTAGAAATTGGTTACAACAAGTTTCAAGAGCCAGCAGGCTTTTCTCATTATAATCTGTAGCTCGTTAATAGTTAATATGGCATATAATCGATTAAAATGAGTTTTCATTGTAAATAGAAAGCAAGAAGTATAAAAAAGATAATTTTATTTTACTTTCATAAAAATGAATACTGTATAATAGATATTATTTATATATAATTGATAATGATATTTTATTGTTTTTTTAACACTTTAATTTAATTTTAAGCTCACTAGTAATTGTTAAAATTTCTGGCTCTGTTTATTTGTTAGTCATAACATCTTTTACTAGATCTTCACAAATTAAAATTTCTAAAGTTGTGATTAAGATGTGACTAGATATAGTCCTCATCAATGTCATAAATGATTCTCTATTTGCTTGTTATCGTATGTTAGTCAAAATGCTAAAAAAAAAAATCTGCATGCTTCTCACAACTAAAGACAATAGACAAAATATGATATTGAGCGAATCAATCAAAATAATGGCCAAAAGATATTGACTTGTTTATAGTAATTAGAAGATTGTTAGCATAGTTCTGATACTTCTTTTAGTAATTTCTACTGTATACTGATATAGAGCTTATTATAGTAATATAAGAGCTTTTGGAATATTAAAAGCTTTTTGGTGATATTAATTATTTTGTTTTATATGTTTAAATTGTTATGGGTTACATGATTAGAATTAAAAGTTAACATTTATATATTTATATTTATTTTTTTTATACATCTAGAAAAAATCAAACAATGTCTACTATATGCAGTTTAAGAGTTCAAAATATTTTAAATGAAGACAAGTAATACAAGTTTATTTTATGTATAATTAACGTGCTTAACATAGTTATATTTATAGAGACAATCCAAATTTATTTGAAAAAAGAAACCCTATGGATTATGTTTATAACCGATCAGATATCATAGAAAGAGAAAAGTAATGAGTACTTGAAAATGTTTAAATGTAACAAATTATTTTAGTTAACTACATGCAATTTTGTTTTTAGAAATATTCCAAACATATTTATTACACCAGAATTTAATCGTTTGGATGATTTTTTGTATCCATCAAGCATAATAAAAAGAGAAAAGTACTTACCTTTAATTGAGTTTTTTTTGAATTTGTTATTTATTTAAATATTTTACAGAAACATTCCGAATATTTTCAATTTTAATTCCTTTCAAGCGGAGTCTACAAATACTTTCGATTATACAGATAAATTTTCGTAATTCACTTATAATTTTACTAACTTTAAAGTTTTGTATTTATTTTAGTTTCCATGTTTTTATATTTATTTACAGGGATTATCCTAATTTATTTACCTCACACAAGACATATTTCAAACCATATGATTGCAAAAGTGATATCTGGGAAAAACATTGGTAAATATTTAATTTATGCTCTGAAAAAATCATTATCTTTAGATTATTTTCAGTCGCATTATTATCTTAAAATTAAGATCATTAATTAATATTAATTTTACAATATATATTTATTATGTTTTATCATGTTTTATAACTTCAGTACGTCATGTTTGTTTGCATTTTTATTTGTATTATTATTATTCATAAGTTCTACTTACGTAAAGATCATTAGTATTAATATGCGAGTTTTCAATAGAAAAACACGAGTTTTTGATGGATTTTTTAAAAAAGTAAAAATATTGAATTTTGAGTGTGAATAATAGATTGTATAGTAAGTATATTTTTGTATGGGAACTCAAATCAAGAAGTTTTTTAAAAGTTATGCTTAGATTTGTATGTCATTAAAAGTTACTTTGTAGTATCATTATTAGAATATTGAAGAAAGTTGTTTATACTCTTTTTATTATTTAAATTAATAATTTGAATATTAGTGCACTAATTTTATGTATGATTTAAATTTTTATTTGTTTTTTTTTTTTTTTATGATTTTGTTTTATAGTAATTATACAAGTGTATTTAGTCTATCAGATTTTCAGCACCCTGATTATGCACAATATTTAGAGATAAATATTAGGTAATGAAACTTATATTTCTACTATGTTTTGCGCATTATTTAATTGGAGTTGTTTATGGTATGTTGTAGTGATACTACAAAAAAGGAACTACTCTATTCAGATGATAAACGTTCACATGAATCACAGGTAATACAAGTATTTTAAATGCTTTGATTAAATAAATTAAGTTTACAAAGTACTAAAAAAAAACAGACAATAATATTATAATTATTAAAAGAAATAAAATGTATTTATGTGTAATACACACGTTTAATTTTATTAGGAGATATTTGTTGGAACTAATAATTTGGAAGTAAACGAATTAAATAAAGTCAATACATGTTCTACTGTAGAAGAAGAAAAAATAAGTTCTGCTCTATGTTTTTGGTATATATCTACAGGGATAAATGTCAGGGATCATAATATAAAAACATATTTCCCTCAAAGAGAAATTAGTAGTTTATGTATCATGCAAGATATCAAATTAATGTTGATCAATATGGGCACAACTTATTTTCTCGTAGATCAAGTTAGTATTATACTTTTGTATATTTATACTTTATTTCATTTAAAAGTAACTTTAGGTGGTAACTGTTTTATCTCCACTTTAGTTAGATAAAATCCTCAGACTAAATCAGTTTTCATTATTAGCTTTTGTTTCTGACAATTGGCTGCATCCTTGAAAATATTTTACTGCATTAATTTTAGAAAAATTCATGCTTAACAGTTGTTGAATAATAAAGGGAAACTATTGAGCAGTAGTTCTCAACCGGGGTGACATGGACTCAGCTTAGGGGTGGCACATAAAATCAACGAGAAAAGGAAAACAAATTTAAAAATAAATACATTTTTGTGAAAAGAATCATATCATATTATATTTTATTTATATCAACGTTTTTAGAGTTTTTTTCTATGGATTATATTTTTTAACAATAAAAAAATAAAAAATAAATTTTTTTTTAAATAATAGTATAATTTTAAATTTAAAATATAAAATATAAGCTAAGATTGTTTATTGTTTTGATGTCAGGGTGACACAGTGTTTGATTCTAATTGTTACGGTGACATTAATAAAAAAAGGTTGAGAACTACTGCTATACAGAGCCTGGTATTTGACATCTATATTCACCCCCCAATGCTGCCTCTGTATGTAGAAGCATGCTGCTACAAGGTATTTTTAAATATTATACTCTATTCAAAATAAGAAACACATACAATGGCTTGGCTATTGTGCAGAGGCATGGCAAAATTACATGCAAGCATATAAATGGTTGATTCTGTGGTAAGGATTAACAAGACTTAGTGTTGTCTGCACACTATTATACATTACAAATTTTCACGGCACACTCAAGCACTTGACAACCACAATAACTTCGGAAACTTTGCCGAAAACACTGTTTTCAATATTTAATAACATTTCTCGCGGCACAGTAGTGTGTCGCGACATACCGATTGAGAACCATTGGTTTGATCATCACCTGATGAAAACTGATTGCTGCCGCCTGTCTTCTTATTTTTAATAGAGTATAAAATGGTTTATTATTTTTATTGTAATACATTAAAACTATTATTCCATAATTTCACTTTTGGAAATTGAATATTAGTTATATTAACTAATAATTGTACCAAATAATATAATTTTAATCTACTTAACTACCATTAATTTTTTTTTATAAGTTATAAATATGAAAATTATAATTTTGAAAATGTCAAGGTTCTAACTATATGTCATATTTTTAGGAAACATTTATGTACAAACGGAATGGAAATATTAGTATAAGTGGCTTAACACCAGAAATGTTTGAATCTGCTACAGATCCAATTTTAGAATGTTCTAATTTATATAAAATTATCAGTAACACAATAAACAAATGGAAGGAAATGTGTGACAATAGTATAATTAAAGTATAATTATAAATATAATTATTAGCGATTTTATAAGTTTTAATAAACTATGTTTTATTCTCAGGCATTCATATTTTCTGCATCTAATATATTGGATGATTATGAACGATCAATTTATGCTGTATCAGACGAATCTTTGTTGTCACTTGTTAATCGTTTATCTCTTATAACCCCTCGCTTACAGTTGTTAGCGAATATATGTTGTATAAAAACACGGGATTGTATTGTCATTCCAGACCATGTACCTTGTGGTATTAAATTGTTGAATAAAATCTATGGTTATTTACTTGAACATCGATTCTCAAGTGATTTATTTCTGAAGATGTTATTATACATTTTTGAATCATGCTGTTTAGCTTATTTCAAGTACAATATTATAATTATATTTTTATATATATGTATAAATATATTTTTAATATAAAGATTTTTATCAGATTATTATCAAATTGGGTATTAAAAGGGGTGTTAAATAATGAAGAAACTGGCATGTTCATTCAAGTAAAACCAGATATTGAGGATGAAGATTCTAGTAGCCGAAGAAATTGGGATCGTTTTATTATAAATGAGAATATAGAAGTTCCAATATTTTTAAATAAATACAAAAATGATATTTTAAATTGTGGAAAAACTATTAATTTCTTCAAAAAATTTAATGATTTAGTAAGTACAAAAAACAAATCAAAATTGTCTTAATTTGCAGTATTTAAAGTTAATAATAATTCTTCCTTTTTTCCAGAATGTGTTTTTACCAAATTTAATATGTTGTTTCGATGCCGTTGATACTCAGAATGCTTATGAACAGTTTTCTACTTATTTCAAATATGACCCTGATTTAAGAGTTATAAATTGTGTAAAAACAATGTCAAACTGTTATTTATATGAATCAATTGTTGGACCTAATTATTCAAAAGACAATACTGGTAATTAATAGAATTTGACCATTACAGTAAATAAATAAATAGTTCAATATTATTATTTTGTTATGAGTACTTTATATAGGTATATAAATCTTTAGTATGCATGAATAGTAAATATATTATTATTTATTTAGCCCATTTCGTAATATTTAATAAAAGGAAATGAATAACCACAGGGACTTGAAATTTTCACTAAATATTTATATACCCAGACATGTTATAATTTCAAAATATTTTAGCTCTTATTTATTTTTAGACTTAACTTGTATCACAATTTTATTCATACTACCATTCTAAGGTGGTGATATTGATTTATAAATTAATAACAATTATATAGTATGAAATTAAAAAACAATTATGGTGTAATATAGTCAGTGTTTTTTCTAATATACTATAATTCTAATTGAAAAATAAATTACTTAAAGTAATGTATACAATTTATAAAATATTCATTAAAGTAGAAGCTAACACATTGTTTCTGCTCAGAATAATTTTCTTTAAATAACAATTTATCATTGAATCTATTCTATTCACTATTATACATAGTTTATGTTATTTCAATTTATTAAATTAAGTTCAACACTTCCATTAAAAAGCATACGTAATAAAGAGGTACACTCTTAACCTATTACAGAGCAGAGTAATTTCCTTGGAATTCAGTTATTAAGACTTATTTCATCAATTTATGAAATATAATATGTACTTAATAATTAATGTAGATAATATATTTTTTTTTATTACAGATAGCAATCATAATAAGAATGAAATTATAACCAATGTTATAGATCATAAAATATATTTAGACAGTGAAAATTATGAATTGTTTCAAATGCCTGATTGGACTTCAGTTGATAATATTTATGATTTTAATAAGCCTTATGGATTTTTTTCGGATTATAATGATTCATTAAAATATAATGGCAATTGTTTTGATGTTATTAACATGATAGACTATTTACCACATTCAATATTAATACCGGCTCGCATACAAAAGAGTGTTTGTGATAAAAAAATATTGGACATGTATTTTGTTCAAGAAAATTTAATGGAACACCTATATTATTTATCTCAGTGTTTCTTTTTGATGAATTGGGCGTTTTCATCTAAACTATGTACTACACTTTTTGATGGTATTGTTACAAACAGACAACAACCTTCAAATATCTTCAATCCGGTCAAGTTAAAATCTATTGTAGATGATGCTATTCAAGATAGTTTTCCAAGGTATGAACTACATAATTTAACATTGGAGATGACTTTTATTCCAGGATTAAATGGAATTATTGACATTTCAGTAAGTAAAATAAACAATAATCTTATTTTTCTTTCAAATTAATTTTTTAAATTTTATTAAGGACATAGAATGTATAGAATTAAATTATACACCCGAGTGGCCAATGAACATGATTCTATCAAACAAAATATTATTGAAATATAGAAGAATATTTTTGTTTGCAAATAAATTAGAATTTGTTTCATGGAGTTTATTAAAAGCCAGAGAAATATTGAATGTATATAAAAATGATACAGGATTACAATTTAGAAAGGTAATTTTAGACATTATATTATTGAACATGTGTGTAGATATTTTCATTTAAAATTTAAAATGTATTAATGTGTTAATTCCAATGAATAGTAAGCGTTTTTAAATGTATTAAAATAGTGCAGCGGTTCCCAACCTTTTTGAGATATTTACCCATAAATCAGGTTAGATATTAGGAGTTACCCCCCTTCCAAAAAATTAACAGAATAATAATATATAAATATTATTTGAAAGTTAATTAATTATAAGTGTCATTAGGACATAAGATAATTTCAATAATTTAAAACTATCCCAAAACTATTAACAACAATTATATTATTACAATTACTTTTAATGTCGGACTACACATGACTGATGCAAAGTTAATAGTAATAGATATTAATTATTAAAGTTCATAATAAAGAAAATAGTCTTTACCCCTTAAAATTTCGTGTTTTACCCCTTGTGGGGTAATTATCCCCAGGTTGGGAACCGCTGAAATAGTGTCATTAAATATTAATCAAAATAATTAATACCAGGCACATATACAAGGGGGTTTTTGAGGTTCACCCCCCCAAATTAATAGTTGTATAGCTTATTTATATCATCATTCATCGATAAATATTGAACATTGTAAATTTTTTTATAAACCCCCTTCCCTGAAATTTTTTTTGTGCCTGATTAATACTATAATCAATGCTATAATATTATATTATTATGAAATTCATTAGCTAATTATTCAGCCTTTAACAGTATTCATGTAAAATATAATTTTTATGTTATTTTGCAAATTATGTTTATAGATTAATCTTTTTAAACATTGGATGAATCAGTTTGTTTCATCTATTCAGCAGTATTATAAGCAAGTAGTAATTAGCACATGTTGGTCAGAATTAAATGAAAATTTTGAAAATGTAAAAAATTATGATGATTTATTTGTGTGTCACAAACAATACATGCATACAATGTTAAAACGGTTAGTATGATAAACTATAATTTGAATAATAATATTTAAATAATAGTCTATAAAAAAAAAAAAAAAAAAAAATGTATTGCTAATATTAACTAGTAAGAGTGTTGTGTTAGCACAACATGTTACATCACTGTAAACTGTTAGGGAACTTAAAATTTACAAATATAGAATAGATAATAAATAGTTTATCAATTGCATACTTAAATCTTAGAAAATACATATTATATTTAAAATGTATTGTTAATGCATATTATCAACATTCTCACTAGCTTGTTTCTTGATATTAATTTATTTAGTTACTGAAATAATATGTCAGTTTTATTTTAAGGAAAACCCATATTAAATACTCCCAAAAATACCATAATTAAATTTTAAGTAAATTTATAAATAATAAATTGTTATTCATTATTTATTACCACTATTATATTTTTTGATTTGTAATGAATTTATTTGTTTAAAGGTGTTTGATGGTTGTTGGTCTCAAAGATAAACTTATTCTGTTAAACAAAATATACATAGAAATATTAGCTTATTATCAAGCATTAGTGAGTGGTCAATTTTATTTGAAAAATTCTGAAAGGTTACATTCAGAGTTTATCAGTATGGAACAGTCTTTTTCTCGGTTTTTAAAGCTTAGAGAAATGTTTTACACAAGTGTATTGAAAACTGTTCAAACCCATGGAAATCATCATGCTGTACAGTTGGAAAGTTTAATAACTATACTTGGACCTTTAAATTATAATCTTACATGAGATGTATTAATTAATAAACAGTATTTTAGCATATTTTAAAATTGTTATCAAGTTACCCATGTTATTTTCTGAATACAGCTAATGTACTCATGGTTTTCAGGCAAAGAATTCCTGTAACTTTAGTTGACATATTATGTTATTGCATGCAGTATGCACAAAAATGTTATACTAAAGACTATCACTTCTATTATGTTATTTATTGTTCTTTTAATATTAGTTAAATGTTTTATACTGTGTACCTAATTTAAATATATTAATTATTATTTATTAACTTATATAATCAGTGCTTGATTTGGAAAAAAAATAGAAGGAAGACTCAATGGATGTTTGATGAATGAGCATTCCACACAAAATTAACTGTCACATTACCGTGGGGGCAAAATGGAAGGGGTACACTAAAAAAAAATTAAAAAAGAAGGGGGACACTTCCCCACGTCCCCTCCAAATCAAGCACTGTATATAATTAAATATTTATTTTTATTAAGTTATATTAATTTATTTATTGCCATACAGTCATACAGAGTCATACTTTATTTATACTTAACTAAATTGAATGTTACTTAGAAAGATACTGGTAAAAAATATCAGAATTTGACTTGATAATTTAACAAAGAATTTTGTTATAGATTCATATAAGCTATACACTTGAATTAGAAACTTAGCATTGTCATAAAGTTTTATATACCTCAATTATTTATTTTGAATCATAAATTGTTATGAATATTAAAATTTAATGTTAACTTATTTACATTCCTTGCAAACGTTGTTTACACATGTTTCCTATGACATTATATTATATTTATAACAAGAATAACAATATTATACTAATATTAGTTGTATTATTACTTATATATTTTAAAAGTATTTTTGTTCTGATATTCAAATTAATTTTATATATAAATATCAATATTATATTTTTGAGAACACAATTTTTTTGTTAAAATGAGAACCTATTTACTTATTTGTTTGAGTTTATGTCGGTCCTTACTCTTTATTAAGACGCCACTGGTGTCTGGTATTAATCCAAACTAATCAACCAAAGTTATTAGTTTCGCGAGAAAACTGGATGTTATTTGTAATCTGTCGACTTAAATATTATAATATACATTTTAAAGTTCAATTAGGTATATTATTATATTTTACCACTGTGAAACATTGATTTGTCAAATACGTAGAGTACTCTAGTGGTGACAGCCGCAAGCAGAATTAAATAGTTCTGTGTTAATTATTGTTCGGTGCTTAATATACGTAGTTTATTTTTAAATTACGTTTTTGTGATAACGTTAGATTAGAGCATTTAAATGATAAGCGAACCAAAAACGATAACAGAAGTTTGAAAAAGGTTTAAATTTTGTTCCTGTAGTCTAGTTCTTGACATTTGTAAATCTTTTTAAAATGATTATGGATTTGGAGCAATTGACAATTACTACTGAAAAGTTATAGTTTCAATGTCATCGCAATCGCATCTCTATTAAATAGGTTTTTCGTAATAATTGCGATCAATACTGCGTTTATAAATTCGCAAAGATGGGTAACCAACTGGTGGGTATAGCGCCCTCGGAAATATTTCCAGTTGAACACTATCTGACAGATCACTCTCAATTGCAATTCGATGCGAGGTAATTTGAATTCCATTATTGATATGTTACTGATTTTCTGAATATTGTTTTCTGTTTTGTTTCACAGCTTGGGAAGTACTAGATTTTTTAAGGTGGCTCGTGCCAAGTCCCAAGAAGGAATGATTGTTGTTAAAGTGTTTGCTTTGCACGATCCAATGTTACCGTTAGTTAAACACCGTGTACACATTGAAGAGATAAAATCCAAATTACAGTCAGCTGTCAATTGTTTATGTTTTCAAAAAGTTATTGTACGTTTACTAAATCCTAAAGGTATAATTATTGATAGTTTGGTTTCACTCCATTTCTTTACAGATGACCGACAAAGCTGTTTTCTTGATGCGAGAGTATGTCAAGTATAGTTTGTATGATCGCATTAGCACTAGACCTTTTCTGACCATGATTGAGAAAAAATTTATTGCTTTTCAAATATTGTTTGCTCTGCGACAATGTCATACATTAGGTGTATGTTTTTATCATGTCACTAATTAATGAAATTCTTATTATCGCATGATATTTTATAAATGTACATACAGGTATGCCATGGCGATATTAAGTTAGAAAACATTATGATTACGTCTTGGAATTGGGTATTACTTACAGATATTGCTTCCTATAAACCTACATATTTGCCTGATGATAACCCTGCTGACTATTCTTTCTTTTTTGATACTTCTCGTAGAAGGTTATGCTATATAGCTCCAGAACGGTAAATAATATTATTAGTAAAATAATACTTAAGTAGTGTTAAAAGAGTATAATTTTAATTGAATTTTGTAGTTTTGTGAAGACATCTGCTGAACTTAGCAATCAGTTGTTACCATCTGAAGATCATGTTAAAAAAGGAGAATTAACTCCAGCTATGGATATTTTTTCTACTGGGTAAAATAAAATAAATTAAACAAATATAGCTATATATTTTTTATAATGACACTATGATAATATTATTTTCATTTCCCAGATGTGCATTGGCAGAAATGTTTACAGATGGTCGTCCGCCTTTTGATTTATCACAATTGTTGGCATATAGAAATGGAGAGTATGATCCAAACCCTCACATTGATACTATTGAGGATAAAGAAATTAGAGTGTGTAAAATAAATTTAGTTATAATTTATAAACATTTTAAATATTTTATTTGAATTGTTATTTTAGGATCTCATTAAATCTATGATACAATTAAATCCAGCAGATCGTTGTTCTGCTGAATTGTATTTGGACGAAGAGAAAAACAAAATTTTTCCAGATTATTTTTATTCGTTTCTTCAGCCATATTTACAAATGTTTTCAGCTACAAATCCTATAATTTCACCTGATGAAAAAATTGATAGGTGAGCGTTTAATAAGAACATACTCATATTTAAATAATAATAAAACTATTTTATTTCAACGTTATTATTATTATAGATTGAAAAGTGATATCAATGGTATAATTAATATGCTACTTCCATCTAATGATTCAGAAGAATGCACTGATGGTTTAGTATTGATTGTTCAATTAGTTACTTCTTGTATCAGGTAATAGCTTATAATATATATATATATATATATATATATATAAATATTTAGGTTATTTTCAATAAATATACTTCAAACAACAATTAAATTTATTGGATGTATTTTTTATTTCTTTTTTATTTGTAAGTTTATAAATCTTTCAGAGGTTTGCATTTGTCTACAACTAAAATACAAGCATTGGATGTTTTACTGGAATTATCAACTTATTGTTCTGCAGAAACTGTTTTAGACAGAATTGTACCATATATTGTAAGTCAAAATTTATTTTCAAACATTTTACCATAGTATATTTTGGAATGCAATTGTTTATACTTTTAAATTTTAACAAGCTTTTTATTAGAATATTACTTACATAAAATAAATTAAATGCTAAAATACAGTTAATTATAAATATTTTCAAAACAACATAATAATACGTTACAAAATTTCATAATTTAATATCATAATGATAAAATTAAATATGCTATAAACTATTTATGTAAGTGAATATGATTATGTTTACCAGGCTTTTAAAAATAAGAACAAACAACTAGCCAATAAATAACATACACAGTGCATTATTCGTTTTGGTAAATTATTTATGTCGCAAAAGGTGGTGTGTAACGAGAAATAATTTTGCCCCTCCCAATTAAGTTTCAATTTAGCTTCATTGTGTTAGGTTGTTGAAAATAAACTGACTGTGGTATCAAAATTGGGTTTTACTTATATTATTGACTTTTTGTACTCGTTTGATTTTAAATTGTTTATTTAAAAGGTACATAGATATAAAATGTGTTATTTTATTGCACATTTTGTCATCTTAATTACAATATGTATGACTATTTTAAGTGTAATTTTTAAGTATTTTACTCAATACTCTGTACAGTTTTTTTATTGTGTGTAGGAATGAAATTTATCATGCTTTCATTATTATATTAAGTTATGAAGTTTAGTGGCACAATAATAAGAATTTCATTACAATTATAAATAAATTCTATGTTTTTAAATTGAATATTTTTAAGTTAAAAAAAATAATTGTTTTTATTTTTATTTATGTATAATAATTAAACTAAAATAATGAAGTTATATGTATTGTTCAAGTTTCATATGATTCAAGATGTTTCTCCTGGTGTAAGGAAATCTGCATTACATGGCTTAAATAATACGCTTTCAACTGTTAAAAATTTGAAGCCTAGTGATGCAAACACATTTCCTGAGTACATTTTTCCAGGTTTAATAAATGTAAGTATCAAATTTATTTGTAATATTGCTCATTTTTTTTAATGGTTAACATAATTGATAATTTAAGGTGGCCCATGATGATGCAGTTATTGTAAGGACAACTTTTGCTCAGATTATTTCACAATTAGCTCAAACTGGCTTAAGATTTCTGAAGTGTTGTCAGAATGTGCAAGAAGATGAACCAACCTCAAGTGCATTCGAGACCGAGCTTGCTACATTGCACGAAATGGTCCAACAATCAGTATCATCGCTTCTTACAGATTCTCACAATATTGTAAAACAAACTTTAGTGAATAGTAATATAATTGAGCTATGCGAGTTTTTTGGTACCCAAAGAGGTAAATTTTTGTTATAAGTTTTATTTTATTTATCATAATACATTTTTTTCTATTCAGCTAATGATGTGATATTATCTCATATGGTAACTTTCTTGAATGATAAAACTGATAAACACTTACGTGCATCATTTTTTGATAATTTTGTCAATGTCGCTGCATTTGTTGATCAGCAGTGTTCACCTATATTATGTCCATTATTACAACAAGTAAGTTTACTGCATTATGATATAATACAGATAAAATGTATTTTATTTTATTATTGAAATTGTAATTTCTAGGGATTTACAGACAGTGAAGAGTTTGTAGCAAAAAAAGCACTTAATGCAATGTCACATCTGATTGAAAAACGCTTACTTCAAAAAACTGCTCTTTACCAATTAATTAGGGATATTTCTTGTTTTCTTATACATCCAAATTTATGGATAAGACAGGTATGTTTAAATATGTTTTTATTATTTACATACTTTATCTTTTTTTTGTACTAGTATCATTACTCACACATATATTTTATGTGTATAATATTTCTTAATTGTTTTAATTTTTAGGCTACTGTTGGCTGTTTTAGTGCTACAGCACGAATGTTAGATGATGTGGATGTTCAGTGTAAAATATTGCCTGTAATGAAACCTTATTTAAAGCATTCAATCATATTAGTAGATAGAGAAGAATTAGTAATGAATACTTTAAAAGACCCTTTACCTCGAAATATTTATGATACAGTTGTTAAATGTTCAATTGTTGAAACATTAGTAGATATATTGGGTGAAAGAAAAAAAGCCAGAACTATCGCTAATACTGGTCATATACCTTTAACAAGTGTTACACAATCAATGCATCAAAACAGTGCACTAAGAAATGTAAAATATATATTATTCATTGTTGTTAATTTTAAATTATTATTTTAATTTCTATATTTTAGTTGATTAGGAAACTGGAGTCTGAAGGGATGACTGAAATAGTTGAAGATCAATTGTTGACACTATCTAAACATATTTTAAAAGTGCATAAGCAATTAGCATTTGACAACAAGTATAATTCTAAAGGAAAGGTAAATCATTTTACTAAAATAATGTTTTTATTTTGTTTATTATTATCTAGTTTTTTATTAGATAAATATTGGAGACACAAAACTCAATGTACATTGCTATTCTATAGCATTGGCACGATCACAACATTCAAAACTTCAAGATCCTATGACACTAGGAAATAGGCGAAGGGGCATAGATGATCATCATCAGTCAGTTTCAAATATGAATGATGAGTGGAAATGTATGTTTGGCAGTCCAGAGCTATCATCTTCAAAACAAATGCATTCTTCACGAAATCCGTAATAAACTACTACTTTAAACCTTATCTATATTAAATTTGCTGTATTGGTATTTTTTACTTAGATCACCTATCGGGGGTTCATACACATCTGATGTTCAACCATCTCCATCTCATAGTATTGAGGGACCTACTGATATGTCTTATATACATTGTAAGCATTGTAAAAAAAAGGGAATTTAGAAAATTAGAATAATAAATGATGTATTTATTTTGTTAGACCGTTATGCACCATGTAAACTAGAATTGCGCAAACTGATATCTCATCGTCAAGAGTGTCATGAAATGACAATGAGACGTCATGAATGGGCTGAACAAGAAGTATGGAAACCAAGACTACCTCCACCTGGTTGGCGACTTCGCTCTCAGTTGGTAGCCCATCTACATGAACATAAGTCTGGAGTAAACAGGTTATATATTATAGTAACTAATAAGAAATAAACCAATGTCTTGAAACAACAATTTAATATAATATAATTCCTACTTAAATTTACATGTTATATTAAAAATTGTAAACTAATTTTCCTTAATGTGTCATTTAATATTTTATTTCTAGGTTGGTGACAATTCCAAATACATCATTATTTGCAAGTTGTTCTTCTGATAGTTATGTACGTATATGGGATTGTGTGAAAATGGAAGGCAAGAACATTGCTAATCGATCTAAACAAGTTTATAATCATCAAAATGGAGCATTATATGGGATGACCACATGTAGAAATAATCAGTCATTAGCTACTGTTAGCCATTCTGGTTCAGTTGTTGTATTGAAGTTCGTAATAATTATTCAAATTATATTTTATTACATTTATTAAATTATAATTAATTTGTTTATTATACAGTTTAGAGTCAAATAGTACTAAGTTGAATGTAATACAGATGAAACAACTAGATTTACAAGAAGATGGTTGTGCTGTTGATATATCTTATTTAGATTCTGGATCTCAAATGGTACTCGTGTATGCAACAGTGTATGGTTCTATTATTGGTTGGGATCTTCGTGCTCCAAAATTAGCTTGGAAAGTTAATAATGATATAAAACAAGGTAAGTTCTAAGTAATTTTAAATAAATATACATTAAAATCACCATTCAACCACTAATTTTTTATATTTTTTTTTACTGATTTTTGTAGGCATCATAACAGCTATGTGTTTGGATACAAGACAAAGTTGCCTCACATTAGGTACAAGTAGCGGTTATCATACATGCTGGGATTTGCGTTTTAGATTACCAATTGCTACCATTGCTCATTCCAAAGGTAATAAACTAATGAACAATAATCATAATTTCCAACATGCTTTATAAATAATTTTAATAATTATAAATTATATTGATCAATATTAGCTGTAAGGGTGAGAAGATTAATAAAACATCCGTCTGAACCATCGTGGGTTATATCAGCCATGCAAGATAACAATGAGGTAACAGTGTGGAATTTAGAAAGTGGTTCAAAACAACAAACTCTTTGGGCTAGTAGTGCTCCTCCTCTGTCAAACAGTCAAGTATGATGATTATTTGATTTGAGTTGTTACCAAAAGTCTTATAATAAGACTTATTTATTATTGATGCTAAGCTGCAAACTTCTATTGTATATTATAGACTAATAATCACAGTGTATGCGCATTGTATACAATGAATACAGATCACGGCCCAGAATTGTTGACTGGTGGCACAGACCAGAGAGTACGAAAATGGAACTTGAGATCTCCAAGTGATTCTTACATAGCTATACCAGCCGCAAGTGATGTTATGGGTCATTCATTGTACTGTTACGAGTATGTCTAATACATAAAGTTATTTTATTAAATACTAATTTAAAACAAATTAATGGTTTAGGTGTAGATTAGTTGATGGTACTAATGTTGTGCAAGAGGTTTGCACAAAATCTACCAGTACAGTAATGACTGGTGACGAGGAACCACCATGTGCCACTGACCAACCGGCACCAGGGCATGTAGGATCCATATTGGATATCACATCATGTATGGCATCTCAGTGTTTTCTAGTCACTGCATCTTGTGATGGAATTATTAAAGTGTGGAAATGAAACAACATTTTGATTTTAATAATTTTAGCTATTATTATTTATTAATTGAATTCAATTGTTGTATTCAATCGTCCAAATATTATGGTATAATTAATGTTATGTGATAGTGTATGTAACTGTATTATTGGAGTTACACACGTTAAAATGTTTGTATAATAAAGTTATATTTTTTTAAATTTTACTTGATTTATTTGTGTGAGGAAAAAAACACATTTTTAGATTCCTAGTAAAACACTAAAACTGAGGTTTGTGTTTTATAATAATTGAATAATTTTGTATTAGTTTCTGAGTAGATCGATGAATGCATTGATTTTACAACTAGGTGTGTGTTTTTTCCTTTTGTTTTTATGTCTGTGTACAGCATAACTTGTTGAAATTATGCTTCAATTTTAAACTTTGGGGGTGGTTTCTGATGGCAAAGTAAAATTTACTTTAATATTATCCTTGGTGCTTTTTAGAGGTCAAAAGTAAGAATTTTCCAATAGTTTTCAAAGAAAACGTTTTTTTTATATGGTTGTACCTCAAAAACTAATCACTAGCAGTGGTGGTTTTTAGGGGTAGAGGGGCAATGGGGGAGATCGCTACCCCTGGGTGATTTTTTTATATTATGTATTAATGTAACCCGTATCTTAATACCCAGATAGTAATTTTTATTGAGGGGTGGGGGCTTGATATTTTGATAACCGCCCCCTCCCCTTGAGGTTAGATCAAAACCGCCACTGATCATTAGGGCTCGGATTTTAAAGCATATGCTTCTTTTTTTATATATGAGATCTAATTTTTATACATAAATTCGTTTAACGTTATTCTGATTCCAAATAAATAAATTTTTTATATTAATGCTTTTTTAAAATTATTCCAGCTATGGATTTTTTATATGTTTAGTATGTTATTGTAATAAAAACAAATGAATTAATAAGAAATGTTAAAATCCAGAATAAATGGACTAAAGGGTTGTATTGGATTATTATAGTTTTCGTTATCGGCTTGCTTATTAAATATAGATTATCGATTTACATATAGCCTGCAATACCTATGCCTATATAGTATATTCTATATCTATAACATCATAATCGATCGTTTCAAAATTTAAGTTTTGAAACATCTGGTATGAATTATCGATAGGTATGCACCAATCACTTCAGTGGATGTAGAGATCTCGTTTTTTATGTACAAGTATAAAAATATTCTGTCGGACAACAGAAACAGTTTCACTACTGAAAATCTAGAGAAATACATGGTAAATAATTCTTTTATTAATTTAAATTAATTTTTCAATTTCTTTTTATTAATTTTATAACTATAGTTCATGTTAATTTTTGGACATGCTTTTTTTAAAAATAGATATTTTTCTTTTTCGTATTTTTAAAACAATCGTATGCTTTTTTTTGTTGCTTACTAGTTATTAATATGCTTTAAAATTTGAGCTCTACTAATCACTATAAATATTTGAAATTTTGACTAAATGTTTATATTGGTGTGAACTATACGGTTCAATTTTCAATATATTTTAACTTTTTTGAGCTATTTATAGACAACTGAAATTTTTGATTTTTTGTAAGTATTTTTTTTGAAGTGTCGATAAAAATGTATAAAGAAATGTAGAAATGAAATACAAGGTTTCTCATAAATTGTTCTTATTGTAGTTAAAAAAATCAAAAATTGTAAATTATAATTTTTTTTTATTATCATTTAAAGATCAAATTTTGACGAAGTATGTCAAAAACGTAAAAATTTACAAGTAATTTTGTAGTTAAAAATTCGAAAATGTTTTTCTTTCATTCAAATAGTAAAAAAAAAATCGAAGTGTCATTATAGGAGAAATGTTATGAGAGTGAATTTTAAATTTTTACGAAATTGCGTAACGATAACGATTTATTCTCAAACGATTTTAAGTATTGGTTATTTTCCAAAAAGTATAAGTCGTAGATACTTGAAAATTTCACCAGTTAATTGTTATTTAGATTAGCACTTTCTTAGCATAATTTAATTTTCAAAATATTTTACTTATTTTAATGCTATTGATAGGCATTTAAAATATTCGTTTTTGTTAATATTTTTTTTATAAATATTGATAAAATTTTTTGGCTGAGTCACTTGAAAATTTAATACAAAATTTCTCATAAGTTAGTTTTATAGTGATTCAAAAATTATAAGAATATATAAGCAAAATTATGCTAATAATATTTATTAGCATTTGAAGTTCAAATGTTGATAAAAATTACTCAAAATCATGAATATTTGCAAATTATGTTGTAGTTAAAATTTGTAAAAAAATTTGTTGAGTAGCTAAGAGTTGAAAATGTTATACAAAATTTTCTATAAGTTTGGTTTACAATAATTATAAAAGAACTTAAATTTTGGGATATTGAGGTCATTAAAACATAAACCACCTTTTCACTATCCACTGGAAAATATATCCTAGGCTTATAAATCATCTCCGTTCAGAATCGTTTTTCGTATACATCACGGACTATCTTAGTCCGTGGTAATACATTAATACCTATCACTGAATTCAAATTGAATACATCCATTATAAAGACCTAGGTATTATATAGCAGAGCCTTACTCTTTTGATCATTCTTTTTTAAATTTTTTTATGTAACTCGAAAACGAATAGCCGCAGAAACTTGAAATTTTCATTAAATGTTTATAATATTATTGACTATTGTATTATATTTACGAAAAAATATTTGTCGACTATTTTTGAGATATTTATAGGTTTTTTTTATAAATGTCGATTGAAAATTATAATTCGTTGTGTAGAAATGCTTGAACATTTAGTATAAAGTTCTTCATAAGTTGTTAATTTCTATTAATAACATTTTGGTTTGTGAGTCGAAAAATTTGAAATTAAATACAACACTTCTCAGTTGCTCATAAGTTGTTAATATAACAATTAAAAATATCGAAAATATATATTTTCAGTGTTGGGTAAGTTACAGTAGAATAATATTTGAATATGTAACATTTATGTTCGTATATTTGTATATTTTCGTTAAAAACTGTAATATCAATTTTTTTGAGTTTCTATTTACATTTATAATTCAGTATTACCTAGGTACCTAATTAAGTTTTTGGGCAAAATAATTTTCAAAAGTACATAGCCTCAAATCCAGATAGTTAATAGTTGAGACGTATCAAGGATCAAGATTCAGGGCAGTTCCGGTTTTACGTAAGAATAATTTGTACTTAAAATACTAAACACCTAACATTTTTTAAAGTTTTTTTTTAATTTGTTAGTATTGTCAAGTTAATCATTATGATTATATTTTAATTTAGGTACTACTTAAAATAAATAATAACTATTTATATTATTTATTTAGAAAATTAAATTCTAATATTTTTAATTCTGGCAAATTTATCAATAATCTTTGACCATTGTAACATTTTACAATAACTCGGAATTCAACTTCCTTATTTTGATTGATATCGACGCTAAATTATAAAGACACCTAGTAATTATAGATGTCTGAAAACAATATATGCAGTATGCATCTTGGTTTTCATCGTGAATACATTTTCGGTCGATGAGGAAATTACTGGTATAACAGGAAATGATAAATTATGTTGATAAAAAATAATTTTATTTTGATTACTCGAATTTGAATAGTTTTATAATAAAAACTACCTAAGGTTCGTTGAAATGTTGAAAATTAGATTATGATGAATTTATATGTATATAATATAACAAGTAGTTTAATTTATTTAGTTATTACTATTTAATAGTTCAAAATCTCAGTAGGTTTATAAGTTTGCAGTCAAGTATCTACATTCTACACGCTGGGCAAGCCACTGTTGTAATAATTAATATGTTAATCTAAGTACCTATGTTTAAAAGTTTTTTAATTACTCTTATTTAAATACTTTACTTTTACATGACTGCTCTTTGATGTTCTAAAGTTATAGACGTTATATAGGTACCTATTATGTTTAGCAATTGTATGATTGTTAATTGGGAACTAAAAAGTATACCAGCTTAACTTTCGTTAATCAACTGTATTATATATTATTTTTAAGTACCTAAGTATTTGAGGCATTGAAATATTCTCGATTTATATAATAAACAACAAGTAGGAACCGTTTATTAAGATAAATAAAAAATTGTTTTACCTATTGGTATTATACTGAGTGTATCAGATAAAACTGACTAAAAAAAAAAAAAAATGATGTAGGTACAACGACAATTGTGAAAATTATATAGTTAATAAATAATATAATTTAAGAAATATACTCATTTAATCATTTCAGGAAATTTTCAAAATAATATTTTGAAAGAAGTTATAACGCTCCAAATTAATTTATGCACAAAAATATTGATATTTTAAAAAATTCTAAAAAATAAACTAATTGATTTAGATAAATATTTTTACCATCAAAATTTTTCTTTTAATTATATTTACAAATTGGCTGTTTTAAATTTTTCCAATAAAATTTAATCAATTTTAAATTTTTTTATTTTTACTATTAAATTATTATTAAATTTTTTTTTTTATATTGTAGGTACGTGTAGCGCAACTGCCTTAATAATAAACAAAAAAAAGTGGGTAAGTGGGTACCGCTCTGCTTACATTAGGTGCCGTGTGGATCACTATTTTATATTATAGGAGGGTTAAATTTAAATCCAATGATAATTATTATTGTATACGAAAAACGATTCTGAACGGAGATGATTTGTCAGCCTAGGAAATAATTTTCAGTGGTGGGTGAAAAAGGTGGTTTATGTTTTAATGGCCTGAATACGTCAAAATTAAGGTTATTTTATAATTATTGTAAGCTAAACTTATGAAAAATCTTGTATTAAATTTTCAACTCTTAGTTACTTATACAACAATTTTTATGAATTATACCTACAAAATAAATTGCAAATATTCATGATTTTGACGAATTTTTGTCAATATTTGAACTTCAAATGCTAATAAAAAAA
>VUJU01001109.1:0-68019 GCA_009835225.1 Aphis craccivora
TTTTTTTTTTAATACCTACTGCTGTTTGTATTATATTATAATAACGCAAACCGAACAGTTGGTATGGTTTGAAGAAAAAAATAATAATAATAAATTTTGATACACCTAGGACGAGCGATGGGTTTTAAATTAGTGTACTTTATGCGGAAGCACGAGTGCGCCTGGTGGTCGGGCGTCGACGGTGGCTGCGCCCCCTCCCTTACTCATACCGCCACAACACCGACACGCAGCCGGTTTCGGTGTAAAGACCAGAAGCAACGCCGCCAAACGTGACTGTACGACCCACGTCGCCGCCGATACGCCGTCGTCGACGACGGCGTGCATATGTTATTCACCGTTTCCCGCCGCCGCAAATACCGCCACCACTGTCGAGAGTCATTTATAAAAAATATTTCACTCTGCCTTTCTCGTTCTATACGCAGGAGTAGAATATAAAATAAATCTCATACTGACAATATTTGACAATATTTAAAGGTACGCACGCGAAGCAGTGATCTACAGAGAGGATTTAATGAAAATCAAATCTGTTTATTTTTAATTAAAATTACCAAATAAAAAAATTTACAAAAATATATAATGAACGCCTTCAGAGTTTGCAACACACAATATACACAGTACACACGGAATGATAACATAGCTGGTTAGGTGTAGTATAATCGTTTTAAAGTTGTACGTTACTATGGCGTACATTAAATTTTGTAATATAATATTTTATAAAAAGTAATAAACGATGACATAGGTATATCCGAAGTTAGTCATAGACATATTTTCAAAAAAACATATTATGTATTAATAAAAATATATTTAAAACTTAATGCAGAATATTTATGAAATATAGTATAGTTATTTATGTCTATATTTAAGATTCTTATTAGGCATTTTATAACGCGCTGCAAAGATGTTAAAAATTGATTTTTTTCACTAACCACACACACAACCACACATCGTATGATCACCGAGCATATAAACATAAGGAATAAGACAATCACCTATCAACTTTTTAAATTACATTACTTTAAACAGTTTATAAAAACTGTATTCGTAAGACATAATATATATAGAGTTTAAAGTGAAACACAATTGTAATCGTAACTGGTATAACAAAAAACGTTTTAAATTTGCTTTATTGAAATAGTTGTGCAACTACAGTAGAATAAATGATTTTTTCGTGAAATGTTTTTATGATTTAAGCAGCAAGAGATAAGCCACGGTTTCCAATTCTAATCACAGAAAATTTTAAATCTCCCATTCAAATGCACTTCCATAGTTTAAATATAAAATAATTACGCCATAGTAGCCTGGCAATATCTCTTTATAAAAATGTAAGTAAAAAATGTTACTGAAACATTGCATAAATTATGTTACGTTACAGTTCATAATAATCATTGGTATAAAAAAATCATTCTATATTGTTTGAGATAAAAATGAAGACATATGATGATATGTTACAATATTATTATTACATATGTTGTAATTTAAAGAGCAAAGGACTAAGGAGTATAGTGTAGATTTATTATTTAGCCAGTAGGATCAAAATTAATGTCAGTCGAATTGTAAGGTTCAAAACAGTTGAGTATTATTTATTATATGTGCAATAATTGAAGCAATAAACAAAAAAACTAATGATAATTTATAAATGTATTAATAACCAATTCGGTTTTACACGAGACGACTGAATTTGTATAACAGTATTTTACGCCTATATTATATTTTACTTACATATTATTATAGTTTGTTTATGATATTTTTGTTCCCCTTTGTATTAAATATTCATATTTAATATCAGACTTAAGTAGGTACCTAATGTTATTTTGGAGATTGTTTAAGTTAAAGCAGTCATAATTATTTTGAAATTTAACAGCCATCTTTGATCATTTTCTCTTAGATTTTTATCTCCGATGATTGGGGAATATTGTTCTATATATCTTTCTCTATAGTAAATCCACGAATTAAATACATCGGGATCGCGTGATGGGTCTACTGTCTTAGCGTGACGTGGCAGTAAGATGTAAAGGGGCCGGATAAAGTCAAAAGAATCAGTGATCAGCAAACAATATTCTACCATATCCACTCAAATCTTACCAAAACTATAACTTAAGTAATTGATTATTTTTTTACGAGTATTCCGATTTAGTTAAAAAATTGTTTAGCACGTGGTTGTTTTCCCACCTTCGATTTTTCGTCAATTTACAGAGATTTATTGTGAATAAAAATTGTCGAGGGTATACTATACAATACAGTGGAATGAGAACGCATTAAAGAAGGAGATGAATCGATCGCCACCACCGAACACTTGGCACACCACCAACACAATAATATCAACTCATTGGTGTGTCAAGGGAGCACCAATTAGTTACCAAAACTATCCCTCCTAGTCACCAAATCTACTCTACAAAACTGCAATGCGAAAAAAACAACAAAACATATTATTGTACATGGACCGTGAAGAAAATTGTCTTTAAAACACCAAAAGTGCAGCGAAACGTAAATGGAATACCCAACAGCGGTGGCACTATAACCAAATACACTCAGCGTAGTTCAGTAACATCAAATTTGTATTTACCAGGACAGAAACAAAGGAGAAAGATAGAGAAATATTTAAGATATATAATATATATACATATATATAGAAATAAAAATAAAAGGGTTTCTAGTTGAGCACAGTGTAATTATACAGTTATTTCTATGCTAACGACTTAGGGCAAAATATTTACCACGAACACTCAAGAATAATAAATAAATCCAATTCAATTTCCATGATAACAAACAAGAGAAAATAAAATCGAAATTTGAGTATTTGGGTAGGTTTAATAATAATAAAAATAATAATAATTCTATACCTACTACCAAAAAGAATTTATTCGAAAAAAAAATTGTTTCAATCATAACGCAGATAAAACACATAAAAATAATTTATTATGAGTAATTAAGAACCACACATATTTAAAAAAAAAAAAAATTTATTATATTATCATATTGTATATTTATGATGGTATTATATTATGATTTTATATAGCTAATAAATAAAATGTTAAACGATGATTGAGATGCAATAAATAATTTCTAACTTTTCTTATATATATTAACAATCATAATTCATAATAAATAATTATTGATTTAGATTGGTTATAAAAATAATACTTTAAGAATAATGAATTGCTAAAATTAAAACTTATTATTTTAGTATTTATTAATTAGAAATGTGGATTATTTGATATTATATTGAGGTAATTATAACATTCATTAACCTAAGTATATAAATATTAAACAATTAAATTTTGTCGTAGCTTAAAAATAATAAATATAACAGAATGAATATCATCAGATAAATAAATTAACATATAACTATAACATTATCATACAAATAATACAAAATATATTAAATACTACAAACACAATACCTACCCTAATTATGCCTACTATTATATTTGCTAACAAAAATAAAAATAATATTAATAATAAATCATTTTAATGATATCATTGATAATAAAAAATAATGAGTTAATTATAAATATAAAATAACAAAGCAAAGAATTTAAAAGAATCTTAGAGTTGAATCATAAAAGTATAAATACATTTCTGATGAAAATGTTCTATTATTTTTTTAGAAAATATATTGTTAACAACAATAATTTTAACATAAGTATTTTAAGTCCCATAATTTTCGTTTAATATATTCGTATATAATTTACCTAAAGGGAAATGTTTTTAAGGTCAGTGGGAAAATTACGAGTTATTTCGTATTATCGCACACCAACTCACGGCCTTATATAGTATATCCCCACGACGCAACGGCACGACGTTAAAATGCGTATAAACAACAATAGTGTTTTAATTTAATTATAACATTAAAGCGGCTTAATGTAGGTATTTATTATACATTATATTATTATACGCATGTACCATAATGAACTCATAACCATAATAATATAACAGACAACTTTTTGTCAGAGCGTTAAAAATGTATATTATAAGTATCTATTTTGTTTTAAGTCAATGTGCTGCTTAAATACTAGCCCATAAACACAGTAGTGAGTGCCAACTATATTTAAAAATCGAATCAATTCTTTTAGAAAAGATACTTTCGGTATCTGAAAGGATGTATCTAGTATTAGTCACCAAAATCCCATAAAGTGAACGATTCCGGTGGTTGCGGTACCTTTCCGATAGGTCGAAATCAATTTTTGACAGTTGCACCCCTGCCGCGTATCGACAGCTTGACAAATAATGATATATCCTACGGTAATCGGTCACGTCTCATCGGCAAAATGAAAGTTTAGCGAAAAGAAATTGGATGGTGGTCGTACCAAAGATATGCGATTTTGCATCGAGTTTTTTTGCATGGTGTAATGTCAGTTTTATTTTTCTCTTACGTTTTGTCAGATTTAAAAAAAAAATGTGAGTAGGTATACAAAAAAATCTATAAGTTACGTTATGAATTTTTGATCAAAGAAAAAAATGTATTTATACAAAAATAAATTTTCAAAATCACATATCTTATTTTCAATAAAAAAAAAAAAAAACACTATTTTTTTAGTAAACTTATTTTTATTTTACAAACGGAAAAATTACATATTCAAATGTAAACTGTCAAATTGAGATACCAACCAAAATCAATCGGAATAAAAAAAAATATGTATACATGTATTTGTTAACCTATCTATCTACATTCTATATTAAGTATGTTTAGGATATGTACACTTACAACGAATAGTTCTGTATTTAACTACAGATAGCACCAAATTCTGTACGCAGAAAATAATATGTGTCGTACATCATACGAAATAATATTATGGGCTTTTTGTTTGACATGTGTTGGTAGACATGTCATATCGTGTAAGCTCTTCAAACTACTATAATATATTTACCTAAAAACCATCATACACATACAAATATACAAAATATAAAATAAAATAAATATTCTCAGCTTTTCTTTACATAATACTTCAGGCACCATAAACGTCCATTAAACTTTAACGGATCTTTAAGCATTAAGTAGAAAGTAGTAACCCATGACCCACGATCGGTCCATTTTAACGAGCCGTTAAATTTATCAAATTTTTATGCAACCCAGTATATTATAATAGCTGGTATTCAAATAGTTTATTCAAAGTTTAGATAATAATGTTTTAACTATAGGTACAGCAGGCACCTACAAAATTATCTCGTAGTTATTATATTCAAAGGATGAAAAAGGTACATTTTGTAATTTGCATACATTTCTTAAAAGAACAATAAAAATGTAAAAATATAGATACCCAGATAAAAAAAAAAACACATTTCAGGTATAATATTAATATAAAATGTATATTTTTTTTCACCAACTTTGTGAATTTGTGATAATAAACAAAATACCATTTACGTATAAATATTACAATAATGAATATTATAAGGGCTTTATCGGTTATTAAATAATAATAATAATAATAATAATAATGAAACGTATTAAAATAACATTTAATACATTCAGCTCACGAATAAGCCTTTAAAATCTAGCTCACACTTTTCTATATCTAGCCAATCAATTGTTCTCAGAGGACATGACAAACTAATAAATTCCACGTCTCAGGTCTTTGCGTGACACGACGCAATACAGGGGAAAAAAACAAAGCATTGCACTACAACGTACAAAAACTCATTTTTTAATCATTGTTATCACTGCGCGAATACTAAAACTAATCGATATGTACGTGGTAAAAATGGTTTAATAGACACAATCGTTGAAATATTATCGTAGCGTGATACCTAGGCTACCCACCGCGCAGCCAATGCAGTGGTTATTACTATACTTTTAATGCGCAGAACGATTTCATAAAATATGCACTCACGGTCGACATATAAGTATAATATATACATAATAAAGGTACGATTGTTGGGTATTGCGGGGGTGACGGAGATTCCAAGGGGCTAAGGGGTGGTAGAGGTTAAACAATAATCGTCCGGTCGGTCACGCATATACAACAATTTCATAACTCGCAGCGGCGAGAAAACTACACGAAGTCGCTTGTCGGCACAATGACGTCGACGTCACAATTATTATTGAAGTATGGTCGCAATATTATGATATTAACTGCGTTTTGCGTATACTCACCACATTACGTACACCTATTCTAAAACCTCATACTTATTATAATATCATCATTATTATTATGATGATTTTTATGCAACAATAGCGGTTTTGAGTTTTTGACGTCTGAAAACGGTATAGGTATTATCGATTTTCATACAATAGGTAGGAGTAGAGTAAGAAGCAAAGGGAAGGAAAAGGCATTTTTTTTTAGTTTCAAAATACAACGCAAAAAATAACAAAGAAAAAATAATAACAATAATACAATCGTTAATATAATATAGAATAATACGAAATAATAATATTATGTTTTAAAGTTAAAGTTTTGGGAAAATTTTATTAATTTAATTGGACCTTCTTCCCCCACGCAAAAAAAAATATAATAATAATATAAAAATCGAGTGACCCCATATGTTGCTGCCCCTCGCGCATTTGACCACCACCTGAGCACACCTGGTGACGACCGCGCGTACACGAGCCAAAACACGACTGCCGGCGACAACTGCAGCACATGTCGTATGTCTGCCCATAGCTCGTATAAGTCTCGACGCCACAGCAGCCGTCGGCAAAAATGTGCGTTGCTCGCAACACACACACACACCTTTTTGGTATTATTTTTATTCAATTTTTTTTTACCTCGCCCGTGTGAAGCCATGCACCTGGCCGCCATCACTACCACTCCCAACCCATTCAGCCTGCACCGGGAACCATTCACCCTAAACGTGGTGGTAGTTACCTATCCCTTTCCGGGGCCGCCACCGCCACCGTGTTTTTCGACAAATTTTTACCGTGGCACGCGACACACGCACACAACAGACGCGCATAATCATAATAATAATTTGTACTCACTACTCACGTTAAAAACGTGGCACCGTCACATTACTCATCCACCGTCCGCTGCCGAAGACTGGTGTTCATTTTTTTTTACAACAATAATAAATAATTCTTTGTACCTACCTATTTATAATACGACGACAACGACAAAGGAAAGCGAGAATAACGGACAAAAAACGCAAAAAATTCTTATCGCAAAAACATCAAATAGCGCAAAAAAATATAATGTTTTAACGCTTTATTACCGGTCTCCGCAGGAGGTGATAGCAAAAGCCGCACAACGCACCATCATATTGAACCGTGCTACGAGCGAAATTCATCCGATTATCACGGGCTTACAATATATACGGCCGAGAAAATAAAATGTAATATTTACGTAAGCCGCTACAGCCATATTGAACTACGTCTTCTAAAAATCAAACAAAAATTCTTTAGGTCGCCGGGGGCGATTTAAACTGTGTTTGATAGCTGACTGAACAAATCGACAAATATTAAGTGATTACTGATCAAGAACACAACGAAAATCTTTGGTGGCAATTGATTGACGTTTCCCTAACTCGTGCTGTGTATATCCAGCTCTTTATAATATGTATATTGCAGAATATAATGAGTTATCAGAATTATCATTCACTTAATTTGAAGAGAGTTGTTCACCCAATAAAAATAACTCTTTAATTCCGATGCTATACATAATATCAGAAGTATGGTAAAAATATAGATTTTATAGTAAGTATATATATCTAAAAGTACCTACCTACACATTTAAAATTGTACTATTTTGTTTTTGTACCAGATTTTTTTTAACAGAAGTGAGGGAAAAGGATATGCAAAAATATGCATATTTTTATTTTATTCATTCACAAAACTTTAAATTTCAGAACAACTAATAAAGTATCTTAATTTTTTTTATGACAATATTATAAGTATACGATTATCGATTGTATTAAGTATTTTAAACCTAGTATGCACGCACTTAATAATTAATACAAAATCAGGTAGGTATTATAAGATATGATAGTATGATACATACAAATTTATACAGTTAAAAATCGTTGTTAAAAAAAAATTTAAAAATTTAAGTCAGGTTAAAACAAAAATGTGTATTTTAAAGGAAATGCTCATTTTCTGAAAAAATAATACAACTATAGTATAATTAAATGATTATGGATGTCCTTAATACATTAATATGTATACATTTATCAGTAAAATAACTTAAATAATTTATAGACTAAAATTAAAAAAATATTTTCTTAGCCGAAAAGGTAAATGTATAGTTTCTATTTTTAGCTGAAATAAGAATATACTTTTTAGTTGAAATGATAATCACTCAAACAACCTATTGATTATTACACTAAAAAATAATTTTTCATTAAGCTGTAAACAACAAAAATCTATATTTTGGTTTTTATATCATATAACTACAGTACCTATAAGAAAAATAAGGTATGTAACATCTGTATCATAATTTCCAGCATAAAGTAGGTTTATTTGAAAATGTCAATACACCTCATTCTACCCAAAACGTTATGTAAAATACGCTATACTAACAAACATATTATTAATTTTATAAAAACCAACAGATAAAATTTATAGATAATAAATAGAAAAATATACCTAAAATTGCATGCAAAAAGTTAAATTCATTTAAAGAAAATCAATGAAACATAAATATTATTGAAGTTTATATAGACAATCCTGAAAAATTAGATTCTATTACAGATGAAATTATTTACTTTACATTTAGGTATAAAGTTAATCAGGCAAGGCTGGTATAAAATGTATCCAATATTCTTGAATATAAATGTGTGAAATAACCAATCATCTGTTCAAATATAGTCCCTTCATCAAGTCATCAAGTGTTTTTTTTTAGTTCATTTTTAAAAATGAATTTTAAAAAACTAAATTTTGCAAGTGAAATTTGTACAATAATTTCAAATTAAAACTCGGGGTACAAATAAAACACAAATTACAAACAATTTATCTCTAACAGTAATACAAGTATTTCAGTAATTCAAATATTAATGTTAATATTTTAGCATTGTAGCCAAAATACTATATATATGTAGTAGTTTTCATCGACTTTTTTATTGTAACAAACCTGTCCTTTGCAAATAAAAATAAAATATTTTAGCGACACATAAAATATCTATATATATTACAACTAATATGTTTCACTTTTTAATATTCCGTTTCAACTATAGCAAAATGTATCTTACTAACTCTTTCATATTAAAAGTATTGGCACTCTATACAACAAATGCCGCAACATAGCCTTTTTTTCGCCTTTCTTTAAGATTTTAAATTCTTACTATGCTTCTAACCAACATTTTTATTAATTATTGCTATCGTTTCTTTGTATAATATTCTTAGTTTACTTTCGTTTTTTTTATTATCTGTTTAAAATTGTATACAGTATGTAGTCTATTAATGTCATCATAGTAATTTATAATCACTATGCAATAATATTGCAATATGCATCACTGAGCCTTGGCTCGTTTTACTCACTTAATTATTTATTCAAATAAACTCGATATAATTATTACTCTCTGTCGTTTTGTTGTTTTTTATGCTTTGAAATGATTTTGTCTATGTTTACTATTATAGTATTATGATCTGAATAGAATATTTGTTTAACTAATTAACTAATTGACATAGTTTTAATTTAAATATAATATATTTCTTATTGAAATTCTTCAAGTGTTTTTTTATTGATTTTGATTAGTTGGCAATCCCTAAGTTTAAATACACAGTTCTATACTACAATAAATTATATACACATAATATCTACTTGTTAATATAATAATACGTATATTTTATAAATAAACATACAATTGATAAAATTTAATATCACAATCACACGTCGACCACAGTCAAAATTGTAATATCTCAGTTAGACTTTTGGCCTGTACACATAACACAGAAGTTAAAGGGGAGTGGGCTTAGCCCCTCTGTTAAAAATGAGCCTCAAACAAATATTAGTCGACAACCAGTTTTTTTTTTCATTAAGACATCCTGTTCATATAATACATGTATAGATTATCAACAAAGCATAGGTATTTGTTATTTATTTTCACACAATCGATCATATAGGTGACAAAGTGTTGCGGTAATACGCATTATCCGCAAGTTGAATAGTATAATATACCTAACTACTAAACTCTCAAGGTACGCTATGGGGTACATATAATATAATCTATGGTCCTATAATGTAACAGGGTATATGTCTGGATTTTGGAGTTCTACATTTAAATCCATACCATACAGTGATACAGTGTCGTTTCTATATTGTTCTGTTGTTTTGTGGTGATTATGGTTAACTACGTTACTCACGAGTGGATAACCACGATACTTACCACGTTGTCAGTTAATCGCCAGTCTGGGGAAATTGCGGTCATTATGCCTGCTTTTATTTCCCCACCTTCTGATTTTCAATCAAACGTCAGTTTTTGTATTATACTTAAGTTAATTAATGTACAATTTTACAGCATCCCGAAAAAATCGAGTCTATATTACTGATATATAGTAAATATATTTACGAATCTTATCCCTTCTGATCTGAGTCACCGTGATTTTTATGTGCACAACGTGTTAAGGTAAGACGCAACCTGGGTACATAATGTACATCTTCGTACTAGAAAATCTCTATGAAAGTTTCTATTTTTTTTTTATATAACTAATGTTATACTATACATTACAATGTAAAAAAAAAAGTATTGATAAAAAAATACATAACCTCAAATTCTAAAAAAAAACATATTTTAAAAAAATGATTCATAAACTAAATATACTTACAAATTCCAAAAATCAATACTTGAATTAAATGTTTAATTTCATATTTTCATCATAAATATGTGTTAAAATGAAATGCTTAAAAAATCAATACACATTTACTACATAGAGGACAAAAGGCAGAGATGTAGTTAGGGGATTTATAGGGGCGTTTTCGCTTTTTATATGGGCATATTTGAGATTATAATATTTTGTACTAAACATTGTAATCTCGTAGGAAAACTTTTTATTTATCTCGTAATTATGCATCAATGAATCATAAATAACGACAAACGGAAAAGCACAGTGCCTTGAGTAAGTTGATGTGGTTATTACTTTCCTTGATAACAAAATGTTGACGTTCATATGTTGAGAGGGAGTAAATAAAATAGTACTGGAGTCATACAAATTTTAAATACGTTTCTAAAAATGCATCCAAGTTAAATACATACAAGTATACATTTTTTGTGTCACCATCCTAAATATTAAACAACACTACAAACTATTCTTTTATTATTGACTATCGTCAATTGAGTGGCCAAACTAAATCGAATTAAATATACCTAACATCAAGTAATAAATACTGAAATATGTACCACGATTAAAGAGCAAGTGACATTCCGATTTAAATACCTAATCATGAACTGTATACAATTAAATCCAATATCATTACTATATATTATTATTTAAGCTAATGGTCTTTGTACCTAAATGCAACATCAACGTATCAGTGAAATTTTTGGTTTTTAGAGAAATTCCGCAAGCCACAACTCTGAAGAAGCGGTGACAAGTCATATCAATATATACCTATTGCAAAATGTATAATTGTGTCAGAATGGTCTTGTCTTAACCAAAACGTAGTATATAGTTTAAATGCCATTTTTCTGAAATGGATTCGTACAAATATTGATTTTTATCCACCCACTATAATTATTGCATGATATTATAGGTACTATGTAAATTCATAATATTTGATGATTATGTTACATTATATTGTTGGGAACTTTTTATACTACCAAGGTAGATATGTTTAATATTAAATCTTATTAAAAATATAGATAATAAAATCTGAGGCCTCGGTAAATACATTTAAAGACCATCAGGTGCACGCCTTGTACCACCTGTCCCAGACATCCTTATTTTCATCCAAAATTTATCTTTTGGATTTTATCCAAATGTCTTTTTTTCCCAAAATCAAAATATATATAAAAAAAAAAAAAAAAATGACTTTAATCCATAGAATTATTATTCATTATAAACGATAAAAACATTTTGATTATCAATTACCTACTTAGAACTTCTTTTATTGGATATGTAATTATAAAATTAATATGTGCAATAATTTAATTGGTCTTAAAATAATATACTTTTTTATACAAAATATTATGCAGTAAGTTACACGTTTAAATTTTTAAGCATATAAAATATTTTTTTTAAATACAATTGCAAATAGGCACAATTTTTAAACTCATACAGTAGGTAAATATAGAATACATACATAATACCGAATTTTAGTTAAATAATACACTCATACACTTTAACTATTGCTATTATTAATAATTACAAAATGTAAACTCAAATCGTGTTATTGAGTCTGTATTTATGTAGTTTGTAATTCGTTAAATTTAAACCACTGACATTTTATAAGATTCTGAACGAAGTGATGAATGTATTGATTTTACGATGATGTGTGTTTTTTTTTTTTATTTTTTTGTTTTTGTGTGTGTATACAGCATAACTAGTCGAAATAATGCTCCTGTTTCAAATTATGGGGGTGGTTTCCGATTTAAAAGTGAATATCATTGGTGCATTATAGAGGTCAAAAGTAAACATTTTCCAACAGTTTTCAAAAAAATCGAGAAAAACAAAAAAAAAATGACGGAAAAACGGGAATTTTACGCAAAACCAGTTTTCGACCAAATCGATTTTTTTAGATGGTTGTGTTTCAAAAACTAATCACTGTAAATACTTGAAATTTTCACGAAATGTTTGTCAGTTTTACCTATATATAGTTAAATTTTCAAAATAATGTCTTTTTTAGTTATTTATAGACCATAGAAATTTTTGATTTTTATGAGTTTTTTTTTTGAAGTGTCGATACAAAAATTTTAGATGGCCAAAAAAACTTGAAAATTTAATACAAGATTCCTTATAAATTGTTTTTATTGTAGCTAAAAAAAGTTTAAAATCGTTAGTCACAATTTTTTTTATAAGCATTTATAGTTTAAATTGTTACGAAATCTGTTGAAAATGCGAAAAATTACAAGTAATTTTAAAGTTGAAAAATCATAAAAAATTTTATGTTGATAACTAAGGATTAAAAATACAACACTAAGTTTTCCATAAGTTTTCCTTCAAGTATCTAAAGAGAAAACTCGAAGCATTATTATAGAAAAAATTTTAAGTGCGTTTGAATTTTAAATTTTTACGAAATAGCGTTACGATAAAGATTTATCCCAAACGATTTTAAATATTTTTATTATTCAAAAAGTCTAAGTCGTAGATACTTGAAAATTCTACCAATTATTTAGATTGGCGTTTTCTTTACGTTATTTTATTTTCAAAATATTTTGACTTTTTTTGAGCTAAGTATTTATAGACAACCGAAATGTTTAATTTTTCTAAAAATATTTTTTTGAAGTTTCGATAAAATTGTTTTGGACCTATCAAAAAACTAGGAAATTCAATACAAAGTTCCTCATAAGTTATTCTTATAGTGATTAATAAATTATAAGAATACATAGGCACAATTTTTTTTTATTAGTATTTGAAGTTCAAATATTGACAAAAATTCGTCAAATTCCTGAATATTTGCAAATTATTTTGTAGGTATAATTCATAAAAATGTTTGTGTAAGTAGTTAAGAGTTGAAAATTTAATATGAGATTTTTAATAAGTTTAGCCTATAATAATTTAATAATAATTAAAACACCTTTTTCACCAACCATTGAAAATTATATCCTAGGCTGACTAATCATCTTCGTTCAGAATCGTTTTTCGTATGTAATGATAATTATCATTGGATTCAAATTTAACCTCCTATAATATTATATACAAGTGATCCACACGGCACCTAATATACAGCAAAGCGGTACCCACTTGCCCGCTTTTTTAATTTATTTTTATGTTAAATTCGTCTTATTATATAATTCAACATTTTACATCATATGGCATTATGACATTAATATTATTAGATTAATAGTTTAGGTACTTAATGCATATCTAAATCACTAATGTAATATAATTGATCTAAAATTTAAATGTTGTATTTAAAGTACCTATGTGATTTAAAAATTACAATTCAAAACTATCATAAATGTAAAATTACAATTTTGAATTTTACCAACATATACAAAGAATTACACAAATACAATCTAAAATTCCTGTTTTTCCTTATTTTTTTTTTTTTTTTGCATTTCATTAGTTGACGCTATTATCATACAATCACGCAAACAACGGTAACTAAAATTGTCTTTAAAATAATTATCTCTGTGAACAAGATCATTCTTTTTGAGTTTGAGTACAAAAAACATGTGAGCGAAAACCATAAATAAACAGGTTCTTATACAGCTATACTTATAGTAATTGCAGCATTTATACTAAAACTATCTGGGTACTGAAAAAGAAACTAATAGGTATAGATATTTAAAAAAATAAACAAAAATACTCCTATTCAAAATATTAAAGTATAATTCTATTTTAATCTGTATAATATTTATAATATTAAATCATATACTTACTGCAATTATTTCTTATAGTTTTATTACAGGCTTTAATAAAATACTAATATTAATGCTTCATCCATGATGGTAAATTGATGAACTACAATGTTATTTTATAAATATTTAAAATTAAAAACTATATACTAATGTAATATAGCTAAATACCCGTAGTTATAATGATATATAAAAAAAATTTAAAAGAATACATTTATTTTTTGGTTTTAATATAAACTCTACTAAATAAAACAAGATTTTACATAATTTAAATTTAATATAGGCAAATATATATGTATATTGTATATATATAAAAACCAATGTACTCAGAAATTGTAGACGTTTCGTATAAGATTGATAACTCGTAATATCGTATTAACTCAGTGTTCTTCGAATCAAATCTTTTAACCTAATAGTAGCAGTATACTATACATAACATATAATATACTTATATTGATTGAGATCAAAAGTAGTAAATAGAATTGAGTGAAACAAAATCTGCATCAAAGAGTATGTACTTTAATTTATTTTTATGCCGATGCATTTATTTATATTATGTTTTTTATATTCATTTTCAGATAGTATAATGGAGTATGATATTTTAGTATCACTCAAAAAAGATATAGAAATCAAAAGCATAGTAAGTTTTAACGAAGAGTAAAATATGATCTTAAAAAAAATGTCAGTACGTGCGGTCGTAAATTAAAAAACGTTCCAGAGACGGACTAAAAGCTATAAAAACTGATCGTATATATATTGAAACCCGGCCAAATCGGTTTATTACGGTCACGGAGTAGACAATAAGAAAATCGACAATCAGTTAAATAAAAACTATCAGACAAAAATAACTATGTTTTAATTTATCCAAATATCAATTTTAATAATTGGTAAACTAATAATAATAAGAAAACTATATTTCCATGATTATAACTATCCAAAAATCTATACTCTTCTAAATATATATTATGTATTGATAAAGTCTTGTAAGGTAGATTTGAAATTAAATTGTATATATATATATATATATATTTATATATATTTGCTTATACTTCTATCAAAGAATAGGTAAAAAAAATGTATTATAAATTTATACATATTATATAGAAATAATATACGATATCACTTACACTGAATATAATTTAATTTATAATAAATCGCATTTCATATTTAACATATATATTATAATCAATTGTTTGTAGTAATACGTTAATTTTTATATTAAGTAAATTATCATAAATATCAGCCATTAAATTAATTTATAATATCTAATAACTAAATAATAGAAAATCAACCATCAACTATTGAATCTCAAAATAAAACTTACTAAAACATTATAATATAATTTTTATATTAAACAAAAATTATTATACAATGTATAAAAAATGTATTAATTACAAAATGTTAAATTACAAACTATAATACTTAGAGTCAATAAATTTGAAACTAGAGTCAAAATTCGTGTTTGTATAAATTACTTTTTTTAGTGGAAAGTGTCAGTAAATTAGCAAACAAAATTTTTAATTAACTCCAGAGAACGCATTTAAATCTCTAAAACAATAACAGTCGGAAACTAACAAATAGGTAGTCATATTTTTCAAATGTATATTAGCCTCAGCTACAGAAAATGATTGGTCATTTCAGCTATACCAATGCTGGAGAAAATCTTAATGGTTAACCAAAAACTTTTTTTTCGCATTAACAAAAAATATAATGGTTATGAGGAATCCTTCCATCGAATCACCACTAGATTTTAAAACGTGAAATTGGTAGCGTTTTCAGAGACCTTTATGCAGAATACATCACAATTTTAAAAGTACGGTTGAGATATGTTAATTCTTTATGGACAAACTTAATATGTGTAATTAAACATACATCGTAATAAAAATAAATCAATGAACTTGGTAAACAAATTACATGACTTAAACAAATAATTTATTTCTATCTTCAAAATTAAATATATATATATATAAATTATAATTTAAAAAATAACAATGATCCAATTGTTTTGGTCAAAACTGTATTCTAAAAAAGTTCAAAGTTTAAATTATAATTTTATATATTTAATAAATTTAAAGTAAAAAATTATCACAATTAAATGAAAAACAAAGATGTATCCTTACTAAAACTGCGATACTTGAATAAACGCTAATTCATTCTCCAAAAAATTAAATATGATGTAAATACCCGACGATTAAAAATAAATAATAATAATACTAATAATACATATTATAATATCAACATATTTATACAAATATGTTTAAGCAACAAAAAATGTAATGTTTTATTTATTTTTACCAGTGAAAAAAAGTTTTCTTTAACACATAATAAATACTAGTTTTACCTATTAAATTTGAACATGTATTCATTACAAAAATCGGTATATCTGTTACGCGGAATGCTGTATATTAGAAAATAATAGCGTAACGGGGTTTGGTTAGGTTACCTAGTATATTACATATTATATACATATTATACTAAAAAGCGTACGTTTCATACTCTTGGCTTTCTAATTTAATTTACACTTCATTAATTAGTTTGCGAATGAAACTGACACATATCAAAAGATTCAAAACCCCCAATATAGAATATTATATTAACATTATTAATGGGTAGTTAAAAATTAATATCGTATTGGATACTAATATTCAACGACAACAACGGGATTATAAATAAAGTTAGATAAGGTTAGATTAGGTTCTTTAGATTTCAACTATAATATATTTCAAATTCTTTTTTTTTTTAGTTTTTTAATTTATAGTTTATACATAAATTAAATAACTACCAAGTATAGTAGCAACCTAAGGGTGCCCAAATTATTCTACCGGGCGAGCGACTGTACTAAACCCATGGGCATACTCTCAATAAAAGTTGTATTACCCGAGCACCACAAACTACATTTTTTTTCTTCAAAATGTATACCATATTTTACTACTAGGAAAAAAAATATTAAAACAATCGGAGGTCATCGATTCATAGATTAGCAGAATCGTGAAGACTTTAATTATACCTAACAAACTAATTAAAAAATTATGGTGTAAAATTTAAAATAACCATCGATGAATCAAATAAAAATATTAGGTAATTTTTGGAATTAATTGTTATGTTCACCTAATATATTTATATAATTAAAAAGGGAAACAAATTATGATATTCATAAAAAAGACTTACAAATACATCAATAAGCTATTATGACAGACAACGTGTATTCTGTTTTATAGTCGTTTTTAAAATTAATAATATTCCTTCTTACGTACGAACGCTATACTGTCATTTTGAACCATCAATAAATTATAATTTCCATTATGTCATCATGATGGAAATATCATGGAATGCTACGAGATTTATGAGAAATGTTCCTAAAACATTAAAATGGTAGACATGCTAATAAGTTAAACGTTATTATATAATACTAAAATGAATATAAATAGAATTTTTACGTTAGGCGACGGACAATGGAGTGTAGACAAATTGCGATGGGGCAGCTTTATACAAGACAGTAATAATGTCGTAACAAATACTACACATTGAATGTTACAGGAACATAGAAAGAATATATCATAAGCATAATAAACAAAAACGAACTTTCGCGAGAAATAATTTAAAAAGAACAAGCGGTTGTACGCATAAGACAACCACAACGTGGATAAAAGTTAATGGCGAATAAAAAATGAATGATAAGCACGGGTTACATAGGTTTACGCAAAATACAATTTACACTTGGCCGTTTTCAATATTTATGGGATACGTTAAAAAATAAAGATTGAAAATATTTAAAAAGCCACCAGTATAATACGTTTTATCGATTTTAAATAATAAATATTACGAAAAATCAAAATCAAGTTATTTATTCAACCCTCTGCATTTCGTTTAACTTAAACAAGATTGCATGTACTGAATATTAAAAAAAAACAAAAAAAAACAAAAAAATTAACAATATTATACAAGAGACCTTTTTCCCATGTGATTTTTTTCTTTTATTATTATTAGTATTATTAAACTACATCGTCTACTTTGCTAACTTTTTTTAATGGCGACAAGTTTCTAAATGACCCAATTTGATTTTTTTAGATCTCGAGCAAAGCGTAAAAGCTATTAGTTTTATATAGGGACGCGTTTTTTGTTACTCTTTTGTATTAAATACGCGTCTTATACAGTTATTCGCGATAAACTTTATTCACAAACGATCCTTGTGAATATATCATATACACACGCGCGCGTATTGAGAATTAATCGAAACGTCCATCCGAAACATTATATTTGATAAACCATTTGCGCGTACATTTAAAAAAAAATCACCTAAAAATCGATTATCGTTATAGCACTCAGACATGGAAATATATATAAAAAAAAAAACATTTGCACATGAGAAAAAAAACTATTTTGAACACAAAAAATAACATATTATAATAGGTACTATTATTATTGCTTGGAATAATAAATATTATTTTGGAAAATATGATGAAATCAGTCACATGATACCAATAAATGAAGTAAAATCAGCTGAATTGCGAACCCATTTATATAGAAATATTTAACATGTTTTAATGTTTAAATTATGCCACAATTCGAATATTTAAATAATATATTATTTTATCGATGTTAATACCATAGATATAATAATATTATTATTTATGTAATATTAATTCAGTACAATCATTTAGCCATATAATTTCCTAGGATTTTCTAAATCTATTCATTACATTACGAACATACTATATCAAGGTACAATGAATACTAATTTCAAAATAATGTCCATAGAGGCCTACATAACTGACTTAAGTATATTCATACAAGAAACCCGTATGCAATGTATAGTAACTATGTATACGTAACTTGGTGTATAAGTCACCTATATTATTTTATTTACAAGTTTCTTGTAGGAAAAGCGAAAGGCTTTTGGCCTCTATACGACACTTATTTGTATTTATAGTATTTTATACGTGCATATTATATTTTTTATCTAAAACCTTGGTAAAATATTTACAACATATAAATAGTAATTAGTTTCTATTAATATTTTACATAAAACTCGTATAATAATATAATCAATAATCATATCTCAGGACTTTATATCAAAGTGTTATTAATTCCGATATAATCAAGGATGGTTTAATATCTAACAACCCAAAGTTTACAAAATATTATAGTATTTTAGATTACCACAGTTTAAAATATTAAACTAACACAACGCTGTATGGTAAAATACTTTCAAATTTATTAATTTATTTGCAAAGTAACTATAAGCGTCCATAAGCCATTTTTTTGGTTTCAAATCGACGACGCCATAGGAATGCTTTCTCAGTAAATCCATGGAAGTGTCCACGTGTTTACATAGAACTAATTTTATATTTATGTCTACCCATTTCCGTCAACATATATTTTTTGAAAATTCGTTTCCAATAATAATGTTAATGTTTGCGAACTATAATAATGCAAAACTGTAACAAATAACAATATTATTATACGTGTATACTACAATACACAAATGTTCTAATCAATGAATGATTGCATATCATAATTATTAACAAAAATTTATTTTATAATAATTCATAATTAACGAACAGTACAGAACTATAAATATTAACTATTAAAGTAATTAGTAAAGTACTAGCTATTACAATAAATTGTATTTCATAAAAACATATCACAAAGTAAAATTATTGTTTTTTTTTAAACCACACATCGGTCATAAGATAATAATTCAAAACTAAATTATTAATAATAAGTAATTACTAATTACTATAAAAATATTCGATTAAAGTATAAATATATGATTCAATTATATAGATTTTAAAAATCACATATAATTTACTATTTACTTTTATATATCGCTATTATAACTGTATATAATGACACGCAGTCTTCGTGATTATTCATATATTCTAAAATCTAAAGCACTATTATTAATTAAAGTATTATAATTTGTAGTATTACTAAAAACACAATACATGGGTACAATATTACATTGTTTATTAAGTAATAATTAAAATCATTGGTTTCGAAACTTTTTTCCAGAAATTGGAATTGAGCCTTTTTAATTTTTAGTTGAAAGGGTCAATATTAATTTGACAGAAAATAATAACATCTGGATTTGAAGGGCTAAAAGTATAGACCTTATACTCTATCCTTTTCTTAAACACAGATTGTTCGGTTTTTTTTAATTTGAAACCACAATTTTCTTTACTTAAAGATAAAAATTCATAACTAATAATTTACGGCTTTGGTTAAAATAATTTTGATTTTAACTTATTTCGAATACAAAACCATTACTTCAGTAATAACACCCAATTTATTGAATTTGTTCAAGACATTTACGACGATTAAGTCGTCCATTTACCGGAAACTAAGAAACTTATTTTTGAGTCTGGTCGAGTTGGGAATCCAACAGCCACTGCTATCGTACTTGCCTAACCCAAGCCGTTCAAGTTCCGCATACTCGGGAGATCGTACGACAGCGGACGGCTCATCGTTGTCCGTCCACGTGATCCCTTTAAGATTGTCTGTATCATACGACCAACCACGTTTTGCCGCAATAACGATGTGTTTAGCCTGTTCGGCGATGTTTCGAGCCTGAGCCTTTTCATTCAGAATCACAGTTTTTCGGCGTCGACGATCACACTCAAGTTTAAACCGTTTGGACATTTGCTTAAGCAGTTCTATCGGGTGCAGTTGATTGTCACCGGATTTACAAGGTGGTAACAGTTGAATATTTCCAGACACGTTATCTTCTACGTCAGCCGGCGGTGGAGTTTGCAATGTTGGAGGTACAATTTTTGTAGACTTAAAACTTTGATTAGACAAATTGTCTTCATCTGTTAATGTTGAAGGTAGAAGTGGTGGTGATGGTGGTGGTGGTGGTGGTGTTGGTGGTGGTGTTGGTGGTGGTGGTGGTGGTGGTGGTGGTGATAGTAATGGTAATGGAGGAACAATTGTCAATGTCTTAAGATATCGAAGCGGGTAATCCTCTTCACCAGCACGGCGGCGTTGAGGAGTCAAATCAGTATGAATAGAAGATGAAGGAGTGAGTGGTGGAGGAGAAAGCGGAGGAGGAGGAGGAGGAGAGGGGAGGGAAGAATAAGGAGATCGTGGAATAGATATATGTGTCATAAGCGTATGATTAGAGTGTGTGTTATTATTAACTTCGTCCACAAGGCGATGAGAAGTAAGAGAAAGGTCCGTAGGTGTAATATCTCGATGTGAATAATCTTCATCGGCAAATGGAGAAGGATATTGAGGATCATGATCTAAGGCATCCACATCCATTTCCACGGTTTTCCGAGACCGTCGCCGCTTTTTTCTGGTGGATTTCTTTTTTCTGAAAGTCACTGCAGTCGTAACTGTAGGCTTAAGATCAACGGAGTCTGCCAAACCTGCATGTTTTGTTAACACTGCTCGATATCCTGTGTTGGCCATTTTTCGAACACCAAACCATCTCGGATATATCGCGGTCTGAGAGTTGATCGTGACGGGGGGTGGTGCAGCAACGAGCCTCAGGTACGCAGGATACCTAGTCTGATAATCGGCTGACCGGTAGTATGGAGCTCCGAAACTCCCATTGGAGATGCCATCGAAGTACATTAAAACCAAAAACCAAAACTCGAAAAACGTTCAATTTAAAACAATAAAAATAAAACTAAAATTGTTCGGTATTTTAATTTGTTTGGTCGTCATCCATTAACCTGCACGCTTACGATTTCCGATTTCGGTTTATGTCTCCATGGAAATGTCATAAAAAAAAATAATAAAACAAAAAATTTATACGGAAAATCATATAACAGATACGGCAACTATATGTCCAGAGGTATATTGCAGTTAACACTAGTCTGCAGCTGCTACCATTGTTATCGTCATCCGTCCATCGCCACGTCATCGTCACGACCGTGGGCGTTGTGTTTTATATTCTTAACGATTTGTTTACTAGAATAAATTAACTATCGATTTCAAGTAGACACGACGAACTGACAAACAAAGAAACAAATAAATAAATTTACAAAAGAAACTGCCAATGAAACGGACTCTACGAGTATATATTATAATGATGCGACGAGTAGACCTGCAGCTTTCAGTTATACATGACGACGCTCTGACACATTTTATTTTATTATTTTACACATATTTCATTAGTTTCATAAACTCATAAATATTTTCGAATGTTAATAATACCGTCATTATTATTATGAATCATATTAAAATATTTACTTGGATGTACAATACAAAAATAATATAAATTGTTAAATCATAAACTCAGTAAAATAAATATAATAATATGCTTGGTTACATAAAAATTCAACTATAAATAGTTTATAATTGTGATAATCAATAAGTAATTTAGTTGTAAAAAAATATTATTTATCAATTTTAATCATTTTATTAATAAATTATAATACATTGTACAGTAAAATGTACAATTTGTACCTAACAAGGTAACTTTGTTACAGTATAAGTATAATGTTTGTGGAATCTTGATTCTCAGTTGATTTATTTTCAGGAATTTAAAATTATAACAAACATTCTTTGTCTATTGTATTTCAATTCTATTACGATTATGTAGATTTAATATATAAACGACTTGGGTTAGACATCTTTTCAAAATCTTTTGATAAAAAACCAGAGATAAAGGTTGTTTCTCTTGAGACTTCCATAAATGTCCTTATTTGGACAACATTTTTTGTATGTTTTAAACAAAGTAACTATACATACTAAGATATAGAATAATTTAAAACGTATCGCTTAGTATAGTTAAATGTACGATAAAAATAATTAATTTGTATTTGTACGACAGTTTCTGAGTATCCAATATTTTTAACTGAAGAAAATTATTAGCAATTAATCTTAAAAACTACTTAGTGTAATAAGAACAGGATGCATACAGACTAATTAAATGTGTGTTTCAAATAAAAAATGTTATGAATAAGTACTATCCCAAATATGCACATTTAAACTTTACATTCGACTCTACAGTACATATCATAAGACACATTTGCATAAGGAGCCTTGAAAATAAACAAATACGAAACCAACCGAAACCACATTATTATTCGGTTTAACATAAGATTGTATTGTGAAATAAAAGAAACATTCAGAGTTAAATATTAGTTAAATTGCACAATTTGAATTGCGAGCCTTAAACATTACATTTAACTAAATAGGCTGGTATTGTACAAATCCAAAATTAACCACTATGCATTAGTAAACAACGACCATTGGTTATTACTTATTTTTTATAAATAAATTGTATGATAACGATTCCGATAAAATTGTAAACATGATTTTTAGAAAATAATTAAATAGATAGAAAAATAATACCAAATCCGAAAAAATCCTATAGTAATTGGATTTCTTAAGTTCGCAATACAAACTAATACTAAATTATATATAAAATAATATATTATATTGTATGTCATGGTTAAAGAAATAACAAAAAAGTAATAATAATGTAACCAATAATTAAATATTTTAACGAAGTGATGAATGTATTGATTTTACAATGGATGTGTGTTTTTTTTTTTACATTTTTTTTTCTGTGTCTGTGTACAGCATAACTAGTCGAAATAATGCTTCAATTTCAAACTTTGGGGGTGGTTTCCGATGGCAAAGTGAATAACCTTGGTGCACTATAGGAGGTCAAAAGTAAACATTTTCCAACAGTTTTCAAAAAACTCGAGAAAAACAAAAAAAAAAAATGACGGAAAAACGGGAATTTTTACGCAAAACCAGTTTTCGACAAAATCGATTTTTTTTTATGGTTGTTATTCAAAAAATAATCACTATAAATACTTGAAATTTACACCAAATATTTATGTTAGTGTTATCTATATACAGTTAATTTTTCAAAATTTTTTGACTTTTTTGAGTTATTTATAGACCACTGACATTTTAGATTTTTATGAGAATTTAATACAAAGTTCCTCATAAGTTATTCTTATAGTGATTAAAAAATTATAAGAATACATAGGCACAATTTTTTTTTATTAGTATTTGAAGTTCAAATATTGACAAAAATTCGTCAAATTCCTGAATATTTGCAAATTATTTTGTAGGTATAATTCATAATGTGTAAGTAGTTAAGAGTTGAAAATTTAATACGAGATTTTCCATAAGTTTAGCCTATAATAATTATAAAAGAACTTAAATTTTGATGTATTCAGGCCATTTTAAAACATAAAACACCTTTTTCACCAACCATTGAAAATTATATCCTAGGCTGACAAATCATCTTCGTTCAGAATCGTTTTTCGTATACAATGACAATTATAATTGGATTCAAATTTAACTTTCCTATAATATATAATAGTGATCCACACGGCACCTAATGTACAGCATAGCGGTACCCACTTGCCCGCTTTTTTATATTTATATTGTTAACAGTGTATATTATGATTTTGCAAATATTAATCCATTCTAAATTCAATTAATTATTTGGAATATTATTATACTTATTAATTATCTTTTGAGTTTAACCTCTTATATATTTGAGAAGTACATAGTTTCAGCAGCCAAGGTAGAAATACTCGTAAATTTGTAAGGGTGTTTAAATAATATTTATGAAGAATATTATCATAATACAACCGTGATAAAATCCAAAAACCGTAACATAGAAAATGTCAACAGGAACACAACAAGAATTCTTGCGAAGGCGACGTTATAGAGCCACGACCTTTCAATATCGTTCTACATCACTGAATTGGAATCTTAATAAACTTTAATAACCGGTATAAAATGCGATTTATATAATATAATATTAAAGTATAATACACTATGTTTCAACCATAATAATACAAAGAAAAGTTAAATTATCTAAGCGACGGACCTTAGGTTTACAGTTTATAATGTTAAAAGTATTATAGTACAACTACACATAATAACGAGTGAAAAAAATTCATCATTTCACAGAACAAATTGGACAAATTGTTGCAAGAACCTTAAAAATGATATTTCGGTAGTATAATAAAAATTGTTGTAATTAATTAGACAATAGTTAACTACCACACACTTATTTTAAGTTTATGAATAATTACGTTTTAATAAATTGTAATTGTAACAATTATACGACGATACTCATAGTCGTAAACATAAGAATCGTTTTCTTTATTGTATATTTATTGCGAATACGAGTAATCAACCATGTACAAAAAAAAGAACTTTTAAAAAGTTAAAAATATTAAATTATATAAATATGATTATAGTTAAAATATTTTGATTAACTGAAGAAATACACGTGAACAAATAAAATATTTGGAAAAGGCCGAAAACATACCAGTGATATTGATACTAATTTTATTGAACATAAATCGTAGGTTTAATAACATAGACATATAAATTTCGATTCCATCATACAATTTTATGATACACATGTGTATAACATATAATTTGCCGTGGGCTGGATATACAGATTCAGATGTTATGATAGGTGAGATCCATGAGGGGGAGAAGAGGAGATATTATCATTAATCAAATTTGAGTTAATGTTTTATTTTAGGGCCTATTTTATTATTATTATATTTTACTTGTAATAATATTTAAAAATCAGCTCCATTAACTATTTTTCAAGTGTCGTATTATCAGTTATATCAAACTAAATCACCAATATATTTGGTAATGTACATTTACATAAATTAAATTAAAGTTTAGTCCAGGGAAATATAAGTCAAGCACATGCACATATGGTCGGAGAAGTAGTGAAAATGAAATGAAGTAGAACGGTTTACAATATTATAAAAAAAAATTTCAACCAAAAATGTACAAAGTAAATCAATTTCTGAGATCGTTTTTCTCATTGCAAAAATTGAGGTTGATATTTAACTTGAGTTATAGTAACTGTACTCAAATAACACAACGCTCTGTGCATATTTGGCAGTCAATTTGCCATAGAAAACCACCACCATTGGACGTCGCGAAAAATACAGTCCATTTGGAATATTGCAAATTTGATTTTGTAGACATTGATAAATATGTATACAACACTTTGCTTATGCTACAAATATCCAGTTAACGACTTGTGCACGATCGGATATTGCCCGCTAGACATCATAACACCTCTCGCATACATAATCCGCTCTTTCACTCTATTTCTTCTCTCTTCTCGCGTAATACTTCAATTCACTACGATATCTACTTAATCTATTGTTTGTATATACATTTATGTTCTCTCAGTTCATCTACACGTTTAACTTTTCCCGACCGCCGTAACTACCAAAACAAACTTTTATCCGGTCCATTTTATCCGCAATAAAGTGTCTGACCCCTGTTCTCCTTTGCACCATAGACTTACTTCTAGCCAATTACATCGGTCAACATCAAGGTTATGTTGTTGAAAATAAAAGTTACTGAACTCGTATAGGCACGTCGTAACATTAGTATCGAATCTGGTTTCTAGAAGATTAGCTCGTACATATAATTTTACCGCTATAGAATAAAAAAAAAAACATTTATTTTCAAGGCACATTCACATAGTTTCAAAAATGTATTATACGAGAAAAATAAATATTTGATCATTAATATAAAGGCCTTAAATATAAAATTTATATCTCAATAGTCAATGTAATTACTTTAAAAAACGAATTAATCAATGATTGCTATTTGCAGTATTTTCAAAAACTCATATACTACAAAGAACCCTAAAAATAAGTGAAAACTTAAATAAAATATACTAAATCGATTTACATTATACAAAATTTTTTATTAATTATACCTACAAAATAATTTGCAAATATTCATGGTTTTGACGAATTTTTGTCAATATTTGAACTTCAAATACTAATAAAAAAAAATTGTGCCTATGTATTCTTATAATTTTTTAATCACTATAAGAATAACTTATGAGAAACTTTGTATTAAATTTTCAAGTATTTTGATTGGGCCAAAAAAAATTTAATGACATTTCAAAAAAAAATTTTAAGAAAATTAAAAATTTCAGTCGTCTATAAATAGCTCAAAAAAAGTCAAAATATTTTGAAAATTAAATCATGTAAAGAAATGAAAATCTAAATAGTTCATACAATTTTCAAGTATCTACGACTTATGTATTTTGAATAATAACAAATATTTAAAATCGTTTGAGGATAAATCGTTATCGTTACACTATTTCGTAAAAATTTCACGTATTTATAGAGATTATTTTTTGAATAACAACCATATAAAAAAATCGATTTTGTCGAAAACTGGTTTTGCGTAAAAATTCCCGTTTTTCCCGTCATTTTTTTTTTTATTTTTCTCGATTTTTTGAAAACTGTTGGAAAATGTTTACTTTTGACCTCTATAGTGCACCAAGGTTATTCATTTTTCCATCGGAAACCACCCCCAAAGTTTGAAATTGAAGCATTATTTCGACTAGTTATGCTGTACACAGACACAAAAAAAAAATGTATAAAAAAAACAACCACATCATTGTAAAATCAATACATCATTACATCAATACATCATTCCGTTCAGAATCTAAAAATGTGCTTTGCTAACAATTGTTATATTTATGAAATAACAAATATTTTAAGTGTTTGAAAATGCATAGCCAAAGGAATAATAAATCTAAGTAAATGTTTAATTATCTGTACACTACTTTTATGGTATGAAATAAGAAAAAAATGCTCAGCTGTTGTCGTCTGACATTTAAGATAAAGGTTATGTATACTATAAAACTTATATACAACATAAACCTACAAGCAAGTCAGAGTATCATATTGTTCCTCACTAAATATAAATAAATATGTGACCCATAATTTCCTTTATTTAATGACTCAAGAACAGTGTCATACATGTTATCTATATGTTTATCTATAACTTTTAAAGAATAACATTTTAAAAGTCCTATTATAAAATTTATTTTTAGGCCAGAAAGACCATGGTCCAACTAAACCACGCTATTTAATTAAACAAACAATTTAAAAAATATAATTTATTTGAGGAACATAATGATAATAAAATGCTATTTTAAAATAAATATCAAACTATGAATATACAATGTTTCCACCAATACAAATATGTATTTTTAATTTGAATAACATCATATAAGTAATAAGCATATTATACAACAATACGATTAATATAAAAAAAAGGGTGGTCAAGTGGGTAACTTCTGCTGTATAGTAGGCATCGAGTGGACATCGGATATAGAGTAGGTCACTATAATGGGTGTGTTAAATTTGAATGCAATGATAGACATCATTGTATACGAAAAACGATTCTGAACGGAGATGATTTTGTAAGCTTAGGATATATTTTCCAGTAGGTGGTAAAAAGGTAGCTTATGTCTTAATGACCTAAATACCCCAAAATTAAATCATGTACAGAAAATGACAATTTAAACAACTAATGTATGTATCAAGACGTGTCTACGACAAGTACTTTTTAACTTTAACAAAAATCTAAAATTATAAAATTATTTGATAGTAAATCGTTATTTTTCAACTGAATTTTGGATTTCATAAAAGTTTAAACATAAGATAACATATTTGTATTGGCAACGCTCGTGTTCTTTTATAATTATTGTAAGGCAAAAATAATTTTCAAATATTCATGATTTTCACGAATTTGTGTCAATATTTGAATTTCATAAACACATTTATATATATAAAAAAAAAAAAAAATATTTCAAATTCCTATAAATAGCTATAAAATAAACGAATTATTTTGAAAAATAAGTTATATAATGAAAATTTCAATCTAAATCGCTGGTGAAATGTTTAAGCATCTACGACTTATACTTTTTGTATAATATCAATAATTAATATTTAACACCATTTAAAAATAAATTGTTATAACTTAGTGTTGAATTTTTAACGTTAGATAAAAAATACCAACATTTCACGAATTTTCAACCTCAAAATCACTTGATCAAAATTTTTTTTTATTGACGTTTAAAAAAAAAAAAATTTTAAGAATAATCTTCAGTTTTTTATAAATAGCTCAAATAAAAACCAGAATATTTTTAACTACGTCTATAGAAAACGCTAATATAAACATTTGCTGAAAATTTCAAGTATTTACAATGATTAGTTTTTGAGTTACAACACTCAAAAAAATTTTTGAAATTTGATTTTTCGTAAAAATTTCCCGTTTTTCCATCACTGTTTTTTTGAAAACTACTGGAATTTTTTACTTCTGACCTCTATAATGCACCAAATATATTCAATTTTCTATCGGAAACCACCCCTGATGTTTTAAATTGAAGTATTATTTAGACAAGTTATACAGTTGTACATAGATACAAAAACAAAAACAAAAAAATTCTTCACTCCGTTCAGAATCTAAAAGTATTTAAAACAATAATTGATACACTAAAATTGTGTACTTCATACACAAAAATCAAATTTACATTTCAAAACTTGATAATGAATTCAAAAAAACATAGGTAGTATTACTGAAAAAAAACCCCAAGTACTTATTCGCAGTTTGATTAATCTCGCAATAACCCCTATAAAACTGTTTTATGTTTTCGATATTTATACAAAAAAAAAAAAAATCATGGAAATTTAACGATGCGGGTTTTTTTTACATATGTTAAGCCATAGTATTTATCGATTTACCAACTAACCCCTATAAGATACAAAAATAAATTATACATGTTTAACAGTCCCATAACAAGGGTGAGTAATTATTAGTAGGTACACACATTGGAATACGAAAATAATGATTGTTGATGAAAAACATAATTCGATTCATCTAATATTTAAACAAAAAAACAATGTAAAACCTTGTTAAAACGAAAATTGTAAATAAAAGATCAAGTTCTAACCAATATACACTCGTATTAATCAAATGAAAAAATCAGCAAGCAATCGCCACTACAGTAATAAAATTGTTTAGTATATAATATTATTATTGTGTGTATAATATACATTATATTATGTACATAATATTGCATATTATTACTAAATTTTTATTCTGCGTGGATTGTTGGGTATCCGAAAATTGTTAGTCTCGAAACAAGATGCAACGAAACGAAATTAAATGGGAGGATAGACACCGTAAACGCTTATTCACTGGCATTCGAGTGTATACCACGTATACTGCCGCAGCTGAAATTCGCCTATTCGCTTTGGTGGTAATGGTCGACGTCCTCGCGTTTTAATTGAAATCCGTTGAAAATTTAACAATCTCCATTTTCTAAAATATTCACACACACATCGCTAACACACCCTCCGTTCGCCAACCCGGACCGTCACATCCAAGAGCAAGCTTCAGAGGTTTTTCAAATTCGGTTTTCAATCAAGTCCTCTACGCATTATTTCCTCGAGTACCTCGGCGACCAGGGTATTCATTGTTGGCAGTGTTCGAACTTGTTTATGACACGGTTATCGTATACGAAAGAGATCCTTAGCATCGGTATGGATAAAGGTACAGCCGAAGGGGTTTATGAAGCGTCCGTAATTAATTACCTCTAGAGGAGCACAGAAACCAGAAATGGGGAGCCCCGTGTGTATATTTTACTCGCCAAGCAGCAGGTATATAGGTAATATCACGTCATAAGAAACGCTAAAGCGATGACCAGTGACGGAGTGTTAATATTATTAGGTAATATTATTATCATATTTATAATTATTATAATAATATTACTATTAATCTAATTATTACGGCAACTGTATTTTTAATATATAACAGGCCATTCCACCATTATTGTTAAAGTAGGAAGAAAGAAAATAAATTATAGAAGCAAAATAGAGGGAAGAAAATGAGTTCAGTGGCAGAGGTCAGTGCTGTAGTGATTTTTGAGCAAAAGTCTGGACACCAGAGAAATATGTTATCCATTTTCAAATACAGTGTGCCCCAAAATAAAATAAAATTTTAAATTTAAATATGAACAATTTAAAGAAATATTATTGTTCTATTATAAACAAAATGTTTTGAGAGAAACGGAGGTACAAGCCCAACGTAAAAATGACATAAAATCTAAAATAAAAAAAATATAACTATTTTAAGGTAATATAGTAATTAGGTATAACTATTCAAATAGTAGTGACAATGTTATATTATTATACCAAAAATTTAATAATTTATATAAATTCCATAAAATAAGTATATTTTTTTTTATTTATTGTATAATAAATACAATTCTGTCAGAAGAAAACAACATATTATGTAAAAAATGCAAGTAAACCACTACAATCATAATCATATATTATGATGATTTTCTGTTATATAAATTATATTATGTATTTAATTTTGTTTTGGATTATCAATATTACATTTTGAAAATTATTGTATTGTGTTAACTTGTATAACTTAAATTCTTTTGTACGATGCTTTTTTATATTATTTATAGGTATACTTTTTACTATTTTCATATTATATCTTATTTTATTTAAAATACGTTTTTTAAATAATTTTAATTAAAATATAAGTGTTAAATATTAACACTGCATAGTATAGATCATCTAAATCTTGACTTAAATTTTCATTAAATAATCCCACATTTATACTTAAGTTATAAACATACAATTGAAACAATTATTGCAATATATATATAATATATATATACGTAGCTACAACTTCTGCATAATATATAAAATAAAATTTGCCTTGAAAATTATAAATTATTCAATAAAGGTGTCTGATATCATACATATTATAATATTTTATACAGAATGAGTTTTTATAGCGAGTATGGCGTTATAATTTTCTCGGCATAATGAAAGCCGTACACAAATGCATTGAGATCATAAAATAAAAATTATATAAATAACAGATAAAATAAACAAAAGTCAATCTATTTATTAAAACACTTTCTCTTGAAAAAAATTTAACTTTAACAAATCGTAAAAAAAAACAATAGATTTTAAATTGTTTTTACTTTAGTAATAGGTATTTAAAAAAACAATAAAGGTTTCAAATTTTCAAATTTTCAAAAATATATGTAAGTATGTTATCATTAATACTATAATATGTTTTCTCGATTTATTCAAGGACTTATATATCCACCTTAAAACTCTCAACGTAAAATTTATAAATATAATTTTAAAAAAATTTCAAGTATCTACAACTTATTATTGAATCCTACATATTATAGGTATATACTCAAGTGATTGACCTAGTGGCTAGTTTTATTAGAAAAATTGTGTTGTATTTCTTTAAAACAGACTAGAAAATACGGCCACATTAGGTTCCAACATAAAATGTCACTCTGGATTAGAAAACATGAGACCCATAACTTGAAATAAATGGCAAACGCGCTATTTTTTTAGTTGTTTATTTGTTTTGTCTCATTTGTAGAGCATACGTATATACGATCAGAAAATTATTGATTTTCCATGAAAACAAAATTTAAATATATTTTTATTTCAACTATCTTTTAAAAACAATTAAATTATAGTACAATATAGTACCTATTAATTAGCTATTATATAATCAGAAAAGTTGTGAATCAAACATATAAAATTTAATGATATCTAAATCAAAAATGAAGTTTATAAAAGCATATAAATTAGTAAAAATTAATTCAACATTAGATGTATTAATATCAATCACGTTAATTCTATATATATATAAATGGATTTCTGTCTGTATGTCCTTTATGGATTCTAAACGGCTCGACCAATTTCGACGAAATTTGGTACAAATATTTATTATACTTATGGACAGAAGATAGGCTAAGTTAAAAAGTGAAAGCCTTAGGAGGTGCTCAAACAATCATTTTGAGATTTACAATGGAAATTTTTGCTTATAAATGGTTTCTATGGCATGGTTGTTTCCATGGCAACAAACAAAGGATAGTCAGAGATAGAAATCCATTTTAAAATAAAAACTTATAGTGCCATGGAAATAAATAGTTATAATTATTATTGAAACTAATTGCAACCATTTATTATCAACAATTTCCAAAAAATCACAAAACATTTGTTAGAGCGCCTCCCAGGGTTGGGCTTATCACTTTTTAACTTAGCCCATAGGTCTAATATATCTCTGTACCAAGTTTCGTCGCAATCAGTCCAGCCGTTTAAGAATGCATAAAGGACAAACATACAGACAAACAAACAAAATCCATTTTATCGGTAACGAATTTAACACACAGTTTGAGACATAATATAAAAGGCAGAATTTTTAACAGTATATGAAGTGTACGGGTTCAACTAGAAAATTATAAAAATAGAATAAATTTACACAAATTGTTGGATTAAAAATACGAACATGCATTACTCTTGGATACACCTTTTACACTAAAAAAATATATTCTCTTTTATGATTAACTTCAATTGGACTAATTGGTAAAAAAATATATTTTAATTTAAAGTTTAAAATAACTACAGTTAATAACAAATCTTTAGTAAAAATCATTAATTGAAGAAAAAAATCACACGTTACATTCACAAGTTAATAATCAATAATTTTACTAATCATAGTTACATTTAGTTAAACTTAGTATAAAATGGTAAGTATTCAGCAATTTGTAATCGTTAAAATTAAAATTTTTGATTGGTTCAATAAATTACATGAATTAATTTTGAAATAATTACAAAACATTTCATAATATATTCTCAAATATAATATATAATATAAAATATATATAAAAGGTGAAAATATATAAATTTTCTTATCTCAGTAAAAATCTAAAATGCCTAGATTATTTTTAATATAAAAAACAAATTAGAACAAATTGTATCACAATTATTATAGAGTATAGGTACATAATTTATAGTTCTATAACACAGCTTAGTTATTTTCGTTATAAATGTAAATGCTAATATATTTTACATATAATCTAAAAAAAACTTTATTCTTACATTAATTAAAGTGCCATTTAACAGTTATATGATATATTATGTACTGTACCTTTTGGCATTACTATATTATTAGTGAATAGTTTATGTATAACTTTTGAACATAGTACCGAACTACAGTCAGTCATATCCTATAGTAGGATATGTACTATAGGATATATGGGATGTATCGTCATTTCTGGAATGCAAAATCGTCGACAGAATTTTCAAGACAGTGATTGGTGCAACCTTCATTAACCATTTATATTTGTACCTATGTACCGGTTAGTTATTATTCCCCGAAGGACGTAAGTCAAACTCAGTGAAATGAGTTAATCATCAAAAGTCCATACATGCGACTTAAACTCGTATAATTGTAGAGAACCATTTTATTATTAAATTTATTAGATTTTAAATATGTAAACATAAATGGTTTGCAGAGCTGGGTCATAAAACTTCAAAAATTCGATTACAGATATTTGGAAAAACAATCTATATAAATATTTTTAATTCCTATTCCGCATTCGTTGAAAATAATCTTCAAAAACACGATGATCTGATTATACTACTTATGTAAATTAAATACAAAAGTATAAAATAATTACCTAATTGTAGTTAAATATAACATAAAACTTAAACTTAATTAGGTATAAAGATAATTTGTATTAATAATTAAATGAAATAATTATTACTTATTTCCGATCAACTGTATAAACAAACCATCAATAATAATTACATTTTGTTTTTTATTATTTATGTCAGTTTTATATATATATATATATATTTATAATAAATAATCAAAGATATGTTTTCTTGTCTGCATTTTTTTTTTATTTTATATTATGGAAATTATATAAATTTAGTTTTTTTTTATAATATATACCTTGTTATTTTAGATGTCTACATTTTGACATATTATCAACGAATCTGATAAAACATAAACGTCAAATACGATCTATACACATTTTAAATTTTCAGTCAGATGCAAAATATTTATTTGAATAGGAACAGTGTCCAATTGGGTTACACGTCAGTCGGAATGGTGTAAATAATAAATTCAGTCCAGGAAAATGATGTAAGAGATACAAAATACATTTAAAAAAAAACTTAATTTAAAAATAAACCCTGAAAAATAATGTATGTTGACCCGAAACTACAATAAACACAATGCCCAATACTCTATATGTATAGGACACATGAGGTACAATACTGCTATCTTTGATTCTAGTGTGATATGAATTTATTGTGAATAAATAAAAATTTCTCGTAAAAAGTATTTACATGCCTATATTACAGTAGGTTCAACATCAAAATAAAACATGTTAAAAAATAAGATGAACTTATGATAAAATAAAATAAAAACCAATTTTATACTTATTAGATTACAAATAATAATAATATGATACCTTTCTAGAAAATACATCTGATAATAATAATAATGATAATATTATAAAAATATAAAAACAAAACTATTATATACAATTAAAAACAAAAATAACGTTGAATAAAAATTTTGATCAATTACATAATGGATAAATATAATTATATTAATAAGAATGGCAGTTTAGGAAATTACTTATTGAAAGATTTCGATTGCGTTAAACATAATAAATCGGTTTTGCCATAGTTTTTGACCATTTTAGATCGAACAATAAAGAACACACGTACATACCAATAAACATTAGGAATTGGCAGCTCGGCAATATCCACCAGATTCTTGGAAAAAATGGGAGGGTCATTTCATCCGATCAGACGTCGAAAAAAGAATGCCAAGGTAAAGGAAGTGGAAGGAAGGTAAAGACGTGGATAGTGACTTAATATACGCCAATATCTCCTATCCCTTCGGCTATATGTCTGTATTATACGGTTTTTCGGACTTTGTGTGTATGTGTGTATGTATGCGTGCAGTTAAAGGCATGTAATTTTTCTAACCGTTTCATCGTTCGCTAACCACACCTAACCTCCTACTACACCAGCTCTACCACACCGCCACAACGTCATCATTTCCCCTCTTATTTCTCTGCCCACTACCCATCTAAGCCTATCATCGCTGAAGTGGTGAACAGCAGTAGAAATGAAAGTCCGATATACACACTGACCATTTCAGATACGGACAAGAGGAAGTTAAAGTTTCTTCTGGAAACGACAGGGGGTAGTAGGGTGGCACAGGAAGAAATGTTTTGCCGATCGAGTGTCTTTATCGTGTATATATTATGCCATCCACGTTCGGGACAGAGGCTCCTTTTTAAAATGGCCACGACTCTTTCGCAGCAGTGACACATTTGTCCTGCCAAGTGGAACAGTTCGATTTTTTTTCCTTCATATACTCATATACTCGCTATATACTTTACTCACGACGAATTTTATAGAACGATCACGATTCAGCTAATAGCTTCTTGACCAGAGTCTCAACGAAATAATTGTAATTTACTATTAAACCTAACATGTATACTGTATATATATATTGTATACACCCGATGGAACAACTATCGTAATGGATTAGTTACATTTTTAACCAAGCATGCTTGAGAACCCCACCTTATTTCAGAAAAAAAATCAACACGACTTAAGGACATTGAAAAAGCTTAGAGTCATATATTTATGTCCTGACGGTGTAACTAGAGTGGAATATACTTTTTTTAAAGAGGAATGGTTGAGTACATGAGTGGATTTCGTTTTCATTACCAGTAATGCGTTCTATCAATATTGTTGATAGAAATTGTCGAATACTATTCTACGAGACACACGACACCGTAATTTGTTTGTCCCTATAAGACGTCAACGTCGAGTTACTTACTATTCACCAGTAATTTCTATTATATATTTGAAACACGACCCTAATATAAATACATTCAATTTAGATAATACAACTGATATGAATAGTTTTATATTTTTGTCAAATTGTATTAGTAATATAAAATGTATTTATCATTAATAAATTTAAAAGAATCATCAACAAAATTATTTTATAAAATGTTTAATAATAATAGCAAAATATATATATCTAAAAACAAAATTTAAAAATAAATTAAATTATTGAAAAAAATCACGTGTGAACATTGAAGTTTACAGTTTAGATATGATATAGGTGTAAAGTATTAATTAAATTAAAAACTAAATATACATCAGAATCAGTTAAAATAAATTAATAAAAATTTGTTTCATGTAACACTCGTTTTAAAGAAAACATTTATTTTTAATTCATTTTATTAGACTACATAAATTTTTAAATATTTAAATAGTTTTAATGTTCTTGATTTAAGAATTAATATTCACTAAAAAATGGTAAATATTTATGTCAAAATAAAGCAGAAGCTGAAATAATCAGAGACAAATGAGGACTAAAATATTACCCATTCTCAAAAATATACAAAGTTATTTTATTTATTTCTCAAATGCCCTAAAATTTGCGCCTATGATAGGCAAATGAAAAAAGATGCAGTTGAACTGTTTACAAATAATTTAAACGTGAAATAATTTTTTTAAAGAAATTCTTATGATTTAAATTTTTACACAAAACATTAACAGTTAATGATTAACTAATATCTGTCATATAACAATTGTATTCTGAAAGTAAAATTCAATTGCTTTCCATTTAGACGATGATTTATAATCTGAATTAATTACTACACCCTGCCATAAAGAACTTCGATTTCCATTTTATAACACATTATTTAAATAATCTCATACTTCATGAAAATATTATTTAAAATATCATATCATATAGCAAACAATAAGGAATGTATAATGATTAATGAGGACTAGGAGAAAAACACCAGTTTGAAGTATGAATTATAACCTACCAAGTACCAGTTGATGACTAAATGGAAGAAAAAAATAATGCATACAAGTATGGAATTCCAGATCAAACAATAAGCTATAATGCCAATGAATCATTTAGGACAGGGCTTGAAGGATATGGGTAGTAGTGAAACAGTAGCAGAGTAAGCTGACGATAGATGATCAACCTATGACAACTTATAATACTTATTACTTATTAGATATTTAAATAAGTAACCACCTATTTTAGTTTATATAATTTTATTTTTAACGAAAATTATAATCTTAAAGCACTTCATCTAATTAATTTATATGATTGGTTTTTATTTTAGAGTTTACGAATATAGTGTACGAAATATAAATTATTTATATATAGCACTATTAATTTAACTTTTATCTAACAATTTATAATTTATTCTTAAATTGTAAATACATTCTAAAACAGTTACATACCTACAGCTCTTCCATGCTTAACTTATTTTTATTGTGAAACGAGTGATTTGTAAAGTATTTGTTTTCAAAAATATATAAGGATACATTAATATAGTATTTGTAATATTATACCATAAGTACATTATTTTTCTTAAGTACGCAAAGTATTAATTTTTATGTATAAATTGTATAATACATTGCTGTATGGTAAATATGGTCATATAAATATAATTTAGAATTTTACTATAATTTTAGCCTTACACAATTCATCATATCACGTTGGATATATTAAGGGTAATAAAAATGTTAAGTGGCCAATTATATTTTTAATCTAAATTAAATCGTGATATCTTAATGAACCAAGTGCTCTATCTATTGTATTACCTCAAGCCACAATAATCTTATGAAACCCATGCTTGTAATTTTCATTTTTATTAGAAACAAAATATAAATATAAATATTAACTTTGCGAATATAATAATATACCTATATCAACGATAAACTTACGAGTATTTCTGAAAAAAGAAAAAACAATCAAAGCACGTATAAGCGTAACTAAGGTATGTCAAATTGATTAATCGACCTAAAATCGATGCAACTCACAAATTTTCTAACGAATGTCAAGATATGTTATTCAGCAAGCACACATCAATAGTGTGTATCTACTAGTATACTTACAGTTGACATTTCGGTAAATTCAGAGTTCTAATACTTTAATCGAAACTGTGCCGTGTTTTTTTTTTTGTTTTAAAGATAGTAGAACACGGTCGGATATCAACATTCTGTAAATAATCATCAAAATCTTGGAGTACACTTCTCTAAAAATACAAGATACATTCTAAGTGAAGAACAATTACAATGATAAAATATGATAATAGGTATATAGCATACGTAAATCATCCTTAATCGTGATGACACAAAGCAAATTATCTCAGGTTAACTATTCCCATTCCTCTCACAATCCATAAAAAGATAGCACCGACTTCACACCGTAACTGAAAATGATTTTATCAGCCCTCATAATTTTCTCACAAAAAGAAAAAAGTAACACACGCTTATCAACTAACGACAAATATTCTTTCTTTCAAAGTTAGGAACTCAAACTAACCATAATGTAATTTATACATGTCCATCAATCAATTCTTCACAAGTGATTTCTAAAAAAAATATAATTTTTTTTTGTTTATTTGTTTGATTTTAGCATCTTCACTCTGGGATAGCCATACCCGTTCAGTACAGTTCAGTCTACATCTCTTAATAGATTTATTACCAACCGTAAAAACTCGGTTGGGATTTATATGGACGAATATTTCTAGGAAAACCACTAACTGGGCAGCTGAAGAAAAACAAAGTTTTATCGCGTGTACGACCCATGCGCACCTATAGGAACTTTGCTATTGCACCCACCCGTCCATTATGCTTAAGATAACGGCGGTTTTATTGTTGGCATTTAAGCCGTTTAAAATTGAAACTGATAACGCGCAGGCCAGAATAGTGTTATACAGCTAGTAAAAACTCTGGAATACAAAAAAAAAAAAGAACCGTGTATTTAATTAACTTTTATAGGCGAAAATCGGACGAGGCACTCGAGTAAGAGAGCTCTTTAAAATAAAATCTCCGAATCCCAGTATTGTGTTTGCATGGAATTTCACTCACCCTTAAGCTTTTTGAAGTTTATAAAGCGTCACAATGGAAATAATTGCCCAGTAGTGGATTAAAAACATAAAAGTTTGACCTGTACAACATGGTACAAAAAATTAAAAATTATTTTTGACTAACACTTAAATAAGTTATGTGTTAATTATTGATCGAAAAGAAAATGCAATGGATTAAAATTAAGGCTAGGACTTGAATACAATAAATATATAAAAAATTTCTATTTGTATCAAGACAATGGTTACATAAAATTAACCAACATTTTATTCGTTATAATAATCTATCTGCTATTGGTGCTTATATGCATTACAAAACAAAATTTAAATATATGATTATTTTTTTTTTACACATTTAAGTATTATTTATTTATTTATTTTTTTTTTTTTTGTAACCGTACACGTATATAGAGTAAATGTATCTTTGTAAGTTTTTTCTTAAATATGTTATTCAATATTGCCTAATTAGTCATAAAATGCTTACATTAGGTAATACAATATAACATGACAATGAAAATTATAAAATATAATATGTACCAATGGATTAAAAAAATATATATACATTTAAATGCATGAAAAAACCTACATTAATAATAGTTATATTAGTTTCGTACTACGATACTCGTACTAAATATATTTTTGTAAATGTGATTGTAAAATAAGTATAACCATAAAATAACATGTAAGTAGACATATACAATATATTATAAATCCTAAAGCAAGTACCCATACTATGCATTATATATCCTAAGTTTATCTAAAATAAATGAACATTCAACACTTCTTGTTTAACTGTTTGTTCAGATGTCTTTACATTAAAATAAGTTTCAGAAAGGCTATTTTGAATAATTATTGATACAATATGTTAAATAGTAAAACGGGACAAACTAAGAAGATAAGTCTTGCAAGCGCAACAATGAATCAAATTAACACTTTAAACTTAATCTCCAAATTATGATTATCTTAAAGTTATAGGACGGCTAGTATTGAAAATCCCAAGAATATATTAAATATCAATACGTGCATTTGTACTCAAATCTACTACCTGATAGCTTATTTAATTCAAAATACACATTTACAAAATAACTTAAGTCAAAATTCTGAGAAATTATTCACTTCAACACATATAGTTCAAGTTATAAATTATTTAAATTTGACGAGCTTTGTTAGAACATCTAATTACTTTTTAAACAGTACTTGAGTGGTACTTTTATCATAAAAATATGAGAGCTTACTATAATATTCGTGTTGAGAACAATTTTACCTTCTTAGAATTTCTGATAAATTAAACAACAGTACATGCAGATTCGATTGAGAAAAGCCATTCATTTATGTTTTTAATACAGAATACATAATATTACTGTTCAACCTTTAGAACGTCAAAAGTAACAAATACAACTATCCTTCCACATAAGACACGTTTATCATTTCAAACGAAGCCTGGTTGTGATAATTTGCCATCTTACTTAGCTATAAATCCCATGATAAGCATATAAATTCAGTAACATAAGACGGCTTTAACTTTTAAAGGCATAGAAGGGAAAACAGCGGCTTACAAAAGTGCTATAGACAACGAATAATTGCTGGGCAGAGAAAGTCCGTGAACACTATTTGTCATGGAGAATTACAAGTATTATACTCACGTGAAGCCGTTAATTAGAGAGGATAAACGTACGTCAAACTCGGGCTAGCGGCATGTTGCAATAGTACACCCGTCACGTTTATTTCCGTGATTAAAGCAACAAGTGTTGTATATTTTTGTTTTAAAGAAAAAAAAATAGAAGATTTCTAGAGAATAGATAGTAGCGATTTGGTACATATGTGTGTTGGTAGTGCCTGTTATTAATCAATCTAAACATTCTCTAAATTTTAGCAACGAAAAAATTAAAATAATATCAAAAAACACTATAATATAATAATAGCTAGGTATAAAAATTAAATATTACTAACATAAATACAGTAATATACAATTTTTTAAGTTGATTTAGACAGCAAAGTATAAATCAATGATGTGATTTAGAAAATATTGTTATTAAATGTATAGCTGATGTTATTTATAATGCAATATTCGAGAACATAAATAGTGTAAAAACGTTTTCTAGCTTTTTCGATAACAACTTATTTAATTACTACTTATATAAATATATACATAAATATAGATATTATGATACTAATCACAATATGTCAAATTATTTTAAATTCAAATGATTTTTCAAATTTAAGTAAGTAATTACTAATTACTTAACAATATAATGCACGAGTTTGTAACACATTTTAAAAACTCAAATTACAAAATTTACCAGTAATACAACTTAAAATGTTAGAGTATATTTGTTAAGTTTAAAAAAATAACTATAGGTGATTATATTTTATTAGCATATAAGTAGAAAAATAAATTAGCCATAGAATATTTAAATTAAAAATCAAGATTAGGAGACCACGTACCTATACAAGTTATTGACGAATAACTATCACACAGATGTATTTATACAAGGGAGAAATCGTTTTATTACTTAATTGAAATTATAAAGTCAACACAGCTGATTATCAACGTAATACAAAACAATTGCTACATATTGTTCAATCAGAAAGAACTATTGACGATTGAATGAATGTGACGATAACACCAACGACGTCCGGTACGGACTGTTTGTTCAGGTTCTATAACCCAAACAACAGATTCTAACAAACGATCGTAGCCCTTTAGAAGTTACTACAATAATACAAAAATCGAATCAGGGTTGAAAGGTCTGAATCAATAGTGTATATTATTGTGAAGGATATCCGTTACAATATTTTAATCATACCACATATTTTTAGAAATCATATCAATAAATCGTTCAATATAATATTAAATTACGTGCACTGTGTGTTAAATAAATATCAAACTAATCATAATGATTATTATAAAAATAGATTCAATACGTAATAAACTGAATTAAAAATACAATAATGTACACATGACAAAAAATTCGTCACCTAATGTAGTCTAATTCTTTTAACAATAAATAGTAAATACTCTTTGTTTTGTAAAGTATTTACTTTTACTTTTTACTTTTTTGTAAAATGAAAGATACACATAATTTCAGAATTTTGAATTGTTATATGTCTTTTACCTACCAATATGAGAGAAACTATAATTAAATTTTGATGTTTAATGTTATAGTCAAAAGAAGAAATATGTTTCTTAAGTAATAATTAAAAATGTACCTATTTATAAAATTAATAGACAGCCATTTAAAAATTAAACGCTGGTTGTTAGATAAAAGGTGAAAAAAATATTGTCAATATAAAAAATAAAAATTGTACCAAGGTTAACCTACCTATCGTACATTTTATAAAAAATAACATTTTAAAAATTGTAGTTTTTTAAATAATAAGCACTCACGATTAAAAAGAATCACCGTGGCTATAAAGTATAAACTATTGTAGTGATCATGATGTACAATAAATTATTTTAATATTTTGATTTTTGATTTAAACATTGAAAACATACATTCACTGGTAATTAAAACTGGAATTATCTCTATGTAACTTCAATAATTAATGACGTAAATACAAGTATACATTATCCATTAGTCACAAATTCCATTAATACTATAATCACACATTGTACATTACACTTGTGGTTCAAAAATGAAATAGTGGTTTGTACTTGCCTTAACTTTAATATGCACAATATGCGAGTAACTACAATTACGACTATTACAATTTAGCTTCCTACAATTATTTAAATAAACTAAAAAAAACTATATAATTAGACCATACAATCAAAAGTATAAATATATTATGAAAACTTATAGTAATTTATATTATATGATATATACAATACGTGGAAGTGTACTTGTTTGCGCTTACATACTTTATACATTATAATATAATATATTATAATATTATTGATATTAAGACTTAGCAGTATTAAAAATCTTATTTAGTAGAAAACAAAAAATTATAAAAGGTCAGTTCGGTATTTAAAAACACAAAACATTTTTTTTATTAAAAACTACGTTACAAAACAAATAAGGACAAAAAAAATATTTAGAGAATAACTTTTTTAGCAAATGGTATACTATAAAACTCCAGCTCAAAAATAAAGAACCTCTCTAAAAAATTAAAAATATATATTTCATTTGTTATCAGCAATTAAATACATATTACTTGTGGTCAATAATTAATAATAACTAACAAACATCAATTATTGTTATTAAATTGTAGAATTACAACATTACCTATGTAATCTATATATTAGTTAGTATTATTTTAATGAACACATTAAGTATTATAGCTTATCTATTTAATTATAAAATTTAAGATCACAGGACTTTTTACTATAAAAAAGCATATAGAACTACGGCACATTTAAGTTTCTTATTTTGATTTGTATTTACATTTTCTGTATCTTTGTATAATTATTATCAATTAATAAACGATGCTACTAGGAGAGTAGCGAGTAGACTCTACTTTTTAAAATGCGCCTCCCTTAGTCAACGATTTAAACCTCAAAATTGAGAAATTGAGAAAATATGGCACATTTATATATTTTATTTGTTAAGACTTATAATATTAGTATAAATATCTAAATGTATATACATATTATATTTGAATTTTAGTACCTAAATAGTTTAAACAATGATTCGTACAATATTTTTACATTGATATTATCAGGACACGTTTGACAAGTAATCAAAACTAATTTATCAAACCTTGATTATTTTTTTATATAAATAATAAAATGCTTAAATTTTAACTAAAAAGTTCACTTAAACAGTAAAATGATCATTAACAATTGATAAAGAGTACATACCTCTAAATTATGTATTAAATGTCAAGTTTGTTTCATACGTTAACATACACAATTATTACAGCAGTAATTTAAAATGATGGTATGTAACACTTACCTGAAACAAAAATTATCAAAACAATAAATTTAAAATTTATAAAAAAATTGCACATAATTAAAATTTTTAAACTAAGTAAAGGTATACGTATAAGACTCTTGAACACATAAGCATAGTAATAACCAGTATAAATTGATATTATATCCAAAAAGCATAATCATCTCCTTGAAGTTAGCTTCTACAGCTTGCTAAATGGGATTAAAAATAGTATCAAATAATTTTAAATATATTTTATGTTCCTTTTTCGTATTTGGCCATTAGGTTTATACATCAACAGTATCTTGATTACATTGGCCAATATTTTATTGACACACGATAAAATAGCTATAAGTTTATTTTTAAGATGTATAAATAAATATCTTATTCAAACAGTCATACTATTAAATTACGAATAATCAAAATAAGTTGTACCTTCAGCAATTTTTACTAAATCGATCTGCAGTAAAATAGATCAAATTTAAAAACACTTTAGGTTCTTCTATACTTCGAACAAGAGATAATATAAAAAAATAGAATGCAATAGTAAAAATATAATAAATATTTCATACAAATTGTGTGTATTAATCGTACACCAGAAAAATATTAAAATATTAGTTAAGTATACATCCTACTCATATATAACACTAATAGTTGATATCAGCTGTTAATTGTTATAGTTATAATATCTACAATAGATACCAGTTGTAGTAGATACCACAAACCAAATGGTAAATTATTTATGTAGAATACCTGATTAATACTAAGTACCTTTACAGTACTTACACATCAAACGTTTTATATTAAATTTTTCTAACGTGTATAATTTTAATAAATGCAATTATAAAATATATTTCACGTCAACTCTTTTTGCCCCACCACTTCACCGTCAACGTCTGCATATTTCAATGTTAGTTGATAATTAGACTATTAATATGTCGATATACTTTGAACAACGGTGGTAGTGGGTAAAAAAAGTTGTGGAGAGTTCAATTTCAACAATGAAGATACAAAAATGTAAAAGGCGGAAGAGACCATCGTTTTTCCTTTGAAACATATTACATACAATGCAGCGGAAAACAAAGCCGACTTTATAACCTTAATGAAAACTTGGTATAGTCGCATTATACCACGGTATCCTAAAAACAAAAGCGGAAAAATATACACCAACAAAGTTCGTCTGTAACTAACGCAAGAACATCAAAAGGGTTACGTGAATGTTTTAATCACGAAAGATCTGTCTTCTCTCTTACTCGAAAACACTTTCTGACTTTTTTTCGTCGCTAATTACCTAAAATAATCTTCTCTCTTTCAGCCGTGGAATGCCCTTCATCTGACCACAAACTAGCACTACATAGTGATGTAACTGAGGGTATTGTTAACATTAATAATCGTAAGAATAAGGGCAACGGTTTAAATTTGTCACACTAGCTAAATGGCATGAAAACATAAATGTCATAAACATATAATTACGCCATAGGTGTAGGTATACAAATGGACACTTGCATAGTTGCATTAGTTATAGTACCTATATAAATGGACATATTACAATAGGTACAAACACACCAATTTTTAGACAACTATTGGACGTTTTATAAGTCGTTAATAATTGCCTAAACAACGTATACCAAAATAAGAAAACAATAACGTGAGATAATCAATATCGTATTAATAGTTAAAACTATGGTACTAACGTCCATATTAATAGTGAAATGAAAACTGCATATTGTTACAAGCTTTTATACAATCAATAACATATTAATTTATTAACCAACACAAATCTACATTACTTATAATAATATAATAATAATAAATAAATATATTACAGAAGGAAAAAAATAAATATTTTCAAAGAGAAATGTATAGTGCATCATTTTAAGACATTGAAGAGTGTCTTTGAGAGGTTTAAAAGCAATAATAAATCATTTCAATTAAAACATAATGATGTTTAGAGTTACAATTTTAAGACACGTATTGCCCATAGCTTATTTGAAATGAGTGCTTTTTAAATTTGACATTTTTCTTGGTTTACGAGTTACATTTTTCAAATAACCGAACATTTTTTTTTTAATTTCTTCGATGTGAATTTATTTAATAGCGACATAATACATTTTTTTTTTTAACTTATGCAAATATTTAGGCAATTTTTATAGTAAGAATTATATTTAGCCATACATGCTAAAAAAAAAAAATTAAAAAAAATAGGAGTAAGACAATATTTTCACTTATAATAATATACCTACTAGCATAACCATATAAATATATAATACAATACGTTTTTAATTATTTTGAAATTGTAGTTTTATATTTTATGATGTATCTTATTAGATTTAGAATAATATTTTAAAATGTCTAATCACTATATTTATATACAAATAATTCTCCCTCAAATACTAAAATAATAGCTCAGTGGTCCAAAATAGCCCAAGATTGTAGATTACATATTCTTGCAAGCTCAGATGTTTTCACAATTTACTTCATATTCACCCACTTATCTTCGAGGTGCAATCCTTTGTGCATGTGGTACGAACATGAAACAGTGTATGACACTACACTCTTTATATGAATATCCCACCTCGGCTATTGAGAGAGGTTAGTAAAGTGATATTCACCTCTTCAAAGATGGGGGTTGCATTATAACTCAGACGAGATTAGCTCTTCTTTTTTCCTCTGAATTTTTCTATGGTCTAAACCATTTTTTTTTTTTTTAATAAGTATCCAATTTTACAAATACATAATATGTTAAATGTTAGTACCTGCTACGTTACTAATTTAATTTCATAAAAATAATATTAAAATAATACGCTTTTAAAATTGTAGGTAAGTAAAATAATATAATATATTAAGTAATATGTTAAATGTTAGTACCTGCTACGTTACTAATTTAATTTCATAAAAATAATATTAAAATAATACGCTTTTAAAATTGTAGGTAAGTAAAATAATATAATATATTGTATTGACTTAACTAGTTTGATATCTACAAAAATTAAGTTAGAAGCAAGTTTCTTTAAATTATTGTATCTATCTAAGTACCCAAAATAATCTAGATTTATAATATTTCTAAAATATTCAAAAAATTATCAATGTAATACATAATAGCTAGGTAATTTATATTTAAATGATACTACAATTAAACAATACAATTCAATTCGAATGAAAAACAATTATACATTTAAAATAATCAACAATTAAATTAGGCCAATTAAAAAATATTTTTTGCTTATACATAGTATTTAGTTCTCCACCAAATAAATATTATACTTAATATTTTAACCACATAAAATCATAATATATAATAGTATATTATGCCTTTAAATAATAATATCCAAGCTATATACGAATAAAAATTAAAGCAGTTAAAAACTCAGATATTTGATAAATAATAAAAATCGGAGTTTCAATTAAATGACAATAAAGAGCTCACAAAAATCTATTACGAAAGTTCATTTGGATAACAATATTAATTCTGACGGCTTAATTATTCGCTCAGAGAGTAGACAGTGGCGGTGATTTCTGAAAAGCAAAAAAAAAGCAGCATAAAAAAGAAAAAATATATAAGAATATATATATTGTATTAGAAAAAAGGTTACACTGCGAGGAAAAATGGTCGTTTGTCTTTATTTAGGTTTAAGCCGTTTTAATTGATGCGCTCGTTTCGGTTTCGGCATACGCATTTATACGTATTAAAACCCGGGTGCACGGGGCACGGACCGCAACGACTTACCAAAGGACCCATTATTCTTAATGAGACACTTGTTAAATTGCATCGCTTTGGGCAACACGTCTGCAACGATAAACACGCGCACACACTCGCGACGGTGGTGGTCTCTAACCCTCATCCCGCGATGTATGAACAACTATGTATACTCCGATACATTAAACACGCTTTTCTACCAATGACATCGAATTGAACCCAATTACAGTAAGTAGAGTTGGGAAAAAAACAATACATTACACAATACACAACCGAAACCAATTGCGTACAAAGAACACCAGTTCATTTTATTCAAAGGACTAATTATTGATAACAACGCACCCTTGTTTAATGAACGCTATAACATGGTGTTTACCACGTATATTATGGTGTTGAATAATAATTGTATTTCGTATAGTATACTATATAATATATAGTGAAATATATATGTATATATATTTTTTTTAATAATAATAATAAATAAAACACAAAAATACATTATAATAACCAAGGAATACGGGAGACAGACAGCAGAGTAGTGAGTAGGTAGGTACTAAGTCAGCGGTTCTCAACCTTTTTGTATTCGTGTACCACCTACACAGTTAGAAAATTTTTACGTACCACCAGACCATTTTTTTGCTTTTTTTTTTTTTTTGGTTATTGATAATTTATAATACGTATATGTTTTTCATAAAGGGAGATTTTCTTCGCGTACCACCTATGAGCTTGCCGCGTACCACAGGTTGAGAACCGCTGTACTAAGTCATTACGATGAGTGTAGGAGCATTACTATACTATAATATACTATATGACTAGTACACGCAATTCAAAATGTATGTATCACATCTAGGTGTTGTGAGGTAAACTTTGAATCATTACATTTTGTAGATGAGTATAATATAACAACACCATACCTACAGTAATGGAGTCATCTGCCAAAAGTGTTAACACATAATCATAGAGAGAGTATAATAATATACTATGTGAAACGTCATGTAATCAGGTGGTAGTCATGATTATAGTACTCTAGCTAAAAGGTCTAATATTACAATTCACTTTCAAATTATTGAACCATAAATTCATTATACCTACACTTTAAGACGAAAAATTCTGATTTTTTTTAACTTCAAATATTCAAACATATTTACTTAGTGTTATTTTCTATACTTATATATAAGTATATATTATATATATAAATTATGTATAATGTATAATATTAAACTAATATCTATACAAAAATATACTAAATATAATATTCTAAACCTAACCTAATATTGTAATCATAGTAAAGACTAATGGTTTTTGTCTTTATGATTATTGTGGTCATAAACTTATAATATTATATAAAGTACATTGTAGTGCATTAATTTAGTATTACAACAATTAAATTTCAGTTAATATGTTTCTCATACATAAATAATAACAAATAAAAAATCAATTTAGTTTTAATTTTTCCTTTACTAATAAACAGTTTTATTAAATGAATCTACAAGTATCCTAAATAATTGTAATTATAGCTTACAACAACTTAAACAAAATAAAAAATATGGAAAATCACTGAAATATGAGCTTATATTAATATGCATATTAACTTGTTTTATTTTCATTAGGTAAATAATAAAATAAATATAAACAAATATTTAAGAATAAATTTATACTACATAATTTCGAATACTTGAGCTTTTCTCCCACTACTTTAGGCCTTATTTTATTATTTCAATTTTACAGTAGGTACGTACTCACACGGTATAATGAAGCACAAAATAATAACCTTTTTTTTTTGTGTTTGCACCACTACATGGGGGTCGCACGTTTATCACATTACTTGGCCCCCATGCAACAGACAAAATAATAACCTAAATACGTAAGTAACACACGTAACTAATCATTCTACATTTCATATAATTGTGGATGGGATACCGTAGAAAATATTGTGTGCCGATTAATTTGCTGTCCGAAACTGGTACAATCTTACACATATGGGTTATTAGTTATTACCGATCTATTTATTTTAAAGTTCTAGTTTTTCGAATAAATTAATATAATATTTCTAAAATAATTAATTTATTTGTACTTACAAAAAGTATATGCTTAACTATACATAAAAAAAAAAAAAATACAAAATCATTTAAAAAAACATAAAATATGAACATAAGTGTGTTTTCCACTCAATATCATTTTGATGGTATGTGAAACCAATTTTCTATTCCATGCGTGTACGTTATTATAGTTATAATTTTGATTTAAACTAAGTACCAAATCATATAAAAAAAAAAAAATTAATTTAATGAACCAATCATAGATCACTAAATCATATTTAAGAGACAGTTTACCAACCATTTTTTCATTTTATGTTTAGATATTAATATAATATCCAACATAGAAATAGCATACAAGGAGCGTAACACAATAATTGAAACAGATATTAAAAAAAGCATTATAAATAACTCAGAAACCAAATATGCGAGAAAAAATATTATAGTTTTGGTTTAAATCAAATATAAATGGTATAGAATGTAGTATAAATTAGGTAAGTAAAAATCCTGAAAGTCCCATTTAAACCGAATATAATGTATGAAAAATAAATTAAATATAACTAACTGTTTCAAAAACGTACATTCTATACATTTTTCTTAATAATAATTCACGAGACTAGTTTTTCAATCATACAAATCTGTACAAAGAAATAGACATCTGTTCTCATGCCAATATCGGTAGGTACTACGTAAACGCTGTTTAAACAGTTAAAAATTAAATAAAATTTTTTTATATTCATTTTAATTTTTAAATAAAGAGTGAATTTTGTGAGATTATTTTCTTAGATACCACGCATATGTACAAACACTACAAGAACCTATGTAAATTCTCGTTTTAACCAAAAATGCCTACTAATCGAATGGAAAACTATTGAAAGTTATATGAAAAGGCACATATTATGATACATTTTTCATGTTTGGTGTGGGGTTGGCTGATCTGGGATAATCATTTTGGTTTCACTTAAATGGAAGGAGAACTACGTTCACGCAATTCCAAGTCAATGAAATATGATTTTCGAATATTTTTTTTTCTTCATCAGTCTGTTAGTAGTCTATTCAATTCAGCAATAATTTATCAAATGTTTTTCTTTCACCAAATTTAACATGTTTCATAGCTATTCCTTTTTTTTCACATTTATTGTACAATGTATGCTTTTTAGATATTTTCCTTTTCAGATCATTTGTATAAAAACAATTAAAGAAAAAAAAAGAAAACAGAAATATTATTTTATAATATTGTAACATGTCCTTTACAGATTGGTATTTTTATCAAAACCCTGGCTATGTATTCTTAAACAAACACCCTACGACAACAACACACATACTGTTGTTCAAAATATCGACTAAAGCCCTCGAGTCATATTGTCTGTGGCTTTAGTCATTTAGGACTCATTGAACCTTGCATATATTGGTAGGGCTTCATCTCGGGCTATATTTTTTTTATTCACAGTAACAATAAACCCTTTTTGTCATACGAACTTTTTATCGCATCGTTTAACAATGAAATTACTTCTAAAATAACACAGACGCTTTTAAGGGGATGAAGAAACCAGTGTTCTCGTGTTACGTGAATACATAAACATTTTCGAGTATATTTTACGCCAAACTTCACAACATAAAATATGTATTAATAATAATACATTTTTAACATTTAATGTGTAAACATTAAGTAAATTATTTTTTCCAATAAATATTTATAATTATACCAATAACAAAATATTTAAAATAACAATAGGAATTACTATTACACCATATTTTCATGACCAATGTTTACCATTTTAAAATAATTTATCAATTAAAAATGAATATTAAAAATAATTATAAATCTCCTCTGAATATTATCTGGTAATATCTTGTAATCAATAAGTATACCTATTTAAAGATTGTTAGGGTGTAGTATAAAAGTATATCATAAACTAGAGTAGACAAGATACGATAAAATAAATAAAACATATCTAATAAAAATGTAGGTACCTTGTTTACAGTGAACCATTGAATTAGGTAACAATGTATTTTATAGTTGTATATGTAACCAAAACTAATTTAATACAAAAAAAAATAATAATAAACAGAATACAACAATCATTAACTAATTTATTTTAATTAAATTCACTACATTAAATACTTATATACTTGTAGTAGTTGTTTCAAATTCAGTTTCAAGTTAGCAAAAACTTTATCAAGTAACATTTTTCTTTCATATTTTTTTTCAGTTTATATTATTTGTTTAACCTTGTTCAACGTACTATAATATTTAGTATGATAATAAACGGCACATAGATCATCTGCATACCCATCACGATTCATAATACAGGTATATTCTGGTTATTTTAAACAATTTTAATCAAAATATGTACTAGGAATACATTAAAACAGAAATACAACTAAGTAATATAGGTAGTAATAATTAAAATCACACAATCCTCAAATAGGCAGCACTCAGCACAAAATATACTAATTAAATTTCTGAACTTTTCACTGCCGGTCAACATCAACTTGTGCAAACAGCTATGTAAAAATGACGAGATATAAACAATAAGCTACTTCTCCGGGTGGGCATAGCAAACGTTTTAAGCATTTCCGCATACGAAGTTCACTTAAATCTCAACGGCGACGGCGGCAAGCATGTAACGCGTCATAACTATTGTTTGACACATTAATTAAAAGCGCCCAGCAGATTTTAATATCGTGGCGAAATGAACTTCGCCAAAAGTTTCCGGAAAATGTCTAAACAAGACCATACTTTAAATGTTAAATACCCCACAGTTATTTTTTTATTTAATTGGGGTGGAAAAAAATTAACCCCTTTTTTGTTCTCCAGTTATGAGACATTAAGATATACCAACTAATACACTACAAACGTCGTTTATATCAAAATATAATGTGATATTATATATCAAAATTTAATGTGTATGTTTGAATACATGATATATTAATAATATTATAGGTACATTATATTATACAACGTCTTACCAACTTTCATAATTCTATGAATCAATGACAAAAAACCTAAGTTTCAATTTTAATTTTTTTTTTATAGCAGTTATTCTTACCACTTAAATGTAATTATACTATAGTCAGAGAAACTACTATAATCAATGAATTTATAAAGTATATCAATAGAGGGAATAATCAACTATACAAAATGAATAAATTTAACTACTTACCTACCTATTTTCCATGTTGAGTAAATTTGAGAATACAGTATTATGTATATTTACCTACATAAATTGTTATGCATTGAAAGATGTTGGCTCATATCATTGAATAGTCAGAATTATTATTTTAATGTAAATTATTCAAATCAAAAAAAGTGTAGAAAAATAATTTTTAATTATGTATTATGGCGTGACTAACAACATCAGGATGTGATACAGTACATTATATTTTAACAAAAAAGGTAGAATTCTAATTTTACACTACACAAATAAAATCTATGTATATAATAAAATTATACATATATAAAATATAAATAATATAACTGTAGGCTTCTGGCTTACGCGTTTTATTAATTTTTATTCAGTGATTACAATGGGAAACACTCAATAATTGTCTGAAAACGTTTTAATTGTGAAAAACAATCATAGTATATGATTTTAGTAACTGTTTGAGAAATAACCTATGTATACATAAGTTATTAACTATAGTATATAATAGGTTATTATAAATAGGTCCAGAGTAATTGTATGGATCTATTTTAATAATTATATTGATTGTGATAAACCAGATAAACTAAAAAAACAAAATTATAAGATACAATAGGTTATCTTAAAATTAAAAATATTTATACTGGGTTTCCTCGGTTCGCAAAATGTAGTATAAAGTTCAGTATTATTATTTTAAATCGCTAACTTTATAAATAACATAATATATTACAATAATTATAAGAGAACTTAAATTTTGATGTATTCAGGCCATTAAACCATAAGCCACCTTTTTCACCGACCACTGAAAATTATATCCTAGGCTGACAAATCATCTTCGTTCAGAATCGTTTTTCGTATACAATGATAATTATCATTGGATTCAAATTTAACCCTCCTATAATATATGATAGTGATCCACACGGCACCTAACGTACAGCAGAGCGGTACCCACTTGCCCGCTTTTTAATCTTGATCTCTATATTTACTAACTATATCAAAATTGTTACTAAACCAAGTTCAAAGTTAAAGTTAAAGCTGTTTTATTAGGTGATGAGTGATAATATAAAAAAAAGACCTACCTACATAATTGTAAAACCAATAGAAAATTGATCACTTATTCGGTCACAATCTAAAATGTAATAAATGTTTATTTACAATCTTAATGCTAATAAGTCAGAAAATTAATCAAACTAAAATTAAATTAAGTTAAACATATATATCAATTTTACAATAATGTTTTTTATATTTAAACTGAACTAAAGAAAATGTTATAGAATTTTTTTTTATTATGTCATTAAATTATCTTTTAACAGAAATCATTCAGAATAGGTATTCAAAAATTTAAATGACTATAGGAAAATCTGTATTTCAAATTTATAACATTTATTATGGATCAAATAACTTAACAATAATGTACCGTTAATCTATTTTTTTACTGTATTATGGAAATTAAAAACGACGATACTCTTCGTGGACACGCTATCCATCATATTAAAAGGACGTTATACCCACATGTGCCACTGTCTCGTCGTAACAAAATTTATAATTTTAAAATTCTAATAACTTTTGATTCTAAATTAAAATATCAAAAAAATTAATTGGAGCCCCGAATAATATTCTCTTCTTTAAATTTTTAAATTTTTTATTAGTCCAATTCACCTTCATATTAAAAATAACAGAGTAAAACGGATTTGCCTCAACGTACAATATATTATATTATGCAATAGTAGGATGAAAACAACACATGCGAAGTGTATAATTTCAAATTAAAAATATCTTACTTTCTTTATGTTCAAAAATTATCTATTAAAACTAAGCAGTTATTAACTAAGATGCATTTTGTACGCATAAAGTTAAAATTTAAAACAAGCGAAACTAAAATCCGTGTAAAGGACTTCCAACCAGTCTGAATCTACTTAACCCATTTCTGAATTGTAACAAAACTTCGGGTAGTGAATCAAGAATCCACATCACTCAACAGCACACTATTATTGGTCCAACTGTGCAGAGCAATATCTAAGCGATATTTTATCGTATTAGAGTGAACTATTAGTTTATCATCCCCAAAAATGGGGTCACGATAAAACATGTAATAATCTTATTCATATGCTATATAAAAATAAAAACATTTTGGAGAGCGGTTGTTAGAGGATTGTATAACAAACGTGTTGCAAACATCTACACATGGCTCTGCTCCGGCCATCACATATGATACTCCGGTGGCATCAGCGTCAAACTGTGAGACAATCAACAAGATAAATAATCACTGATCATAAAAAAAAACGTGGCGAGAGGTGACTACATAGATTACTATGTCCGTGCCGGTATAAATCATTGAAGGAGATACAAGAAAGGCAAAACAAATTGATTAAACCCTAGTAATGAGACAACAAAAATATTTAGATTTTTAAATGATACGTGTTGTGTGTTATAAGTATACGACGTTATTTATTGTCATTTGCATTAATACAGTGATAGTCAAGCACAATACATTCATACATTACTTTATTGTATTTTTGTATCTGTATTATACGTGTGTAGTAGAACGTTATTAACTTTATTAAATATTCAAATTTAACTACAAATAATTTAAACGTAATTAACACATAATGTACACAGTAATCACTAATCAATAAATAATTAAATAATACAAGGTAAAAAAATATCTCGAAAATAGTATTAATACCTAATAATAATAATATTAAATAATTTTCAGTTAATTAAATACAACCTACTAAACTCTATTCGAAGATAAAATTATTTGGAACAAATGTTTTAAATTATATAGAGCAATTTAGGTAAGCTCAAGCTTAATCATAAGCACATAGTTTAAGTTAAATAGTGTATACAATATAATTTTAAAAAAAATAAAAATAATATTACAAAACAAATTAATAAAGATAGGTAATGCTATTTCTAAAATTCTATCCCATTGTCAGAGGTTATACATGAACAATAATAACTATAATTTATCTTTTAAAATTAAGTCAATTTCAGGAATAGTTCTGCTTGAATTTGAATACTAACTTTTAAAAATAATTTAAACAGAAAAACACTATAAAATGAAAAAAGTGAAAATTACGGTGATAATAACTTTTAAGCAATAATAAGAGTAATATTCTTACACCTCATATTTTTTATTTAAGTTTTCAAACAACAACTAACTATTTCTATTGATAAAATAAAAATCACACTAAAGGACAAAAAAATTAAGACCAAATGGGGGAGAGGGATCGGTAACGTCACATGGTAAGTAAATACAATTGTTCGGCGGTTTCCAAACATGTGGTACTCATTACTAAGTGTTAGTATCAATCTACTCGTAACCAATATTATCTTAGATACAATTTTGCAAAGCTAAGAGGTACATATCCTACAATATTTACATAATTCATTTTTTTTTTACTTTTAACAAATTAAAAACCGTATTTAACAATATTAATGATTTTTCTATTTCAAGCACAAATAAAACATAAATAATAATCAACTCTAAGGTTAAATTTGTATTTTTGTATTAAGTAGATAATACATTTATACTATACAGAAATATTGATTCTAAGGGTTTAGAGGAGTATTCAAATGAAAAAGTGATAATAAGTAGTACATATTTTAATTAAAATATATTTATAGTAATTTTGATTTTTACAAATATTTAATATTAAATATAATATAATATTTAAATTCATATAAATTTCAACTAGTATATTATATAATATAAAATAAGTAAATATTACCTATGTGATTAAATAATTTAAAAAAGTATATCTTTTAAAATCACAAATTCATATTTTATATATTATACATTTTGTTTATTCGTCTAGTCGTAATAGTTATAAGTATATAATAAATTATATAAAGTATTTTCCTTTATCATTTCTGATTTTATATTATAACTTCTTTACTATCAACTATAAATAGTTTAAAACTAACAATAATAATATATATAATATATATATTATGGAAATTAATAATTTAACTTTCCAAATATATTCATAAATTAACATCATATAATATTATCAAATCTTATAGATAATACTACTATAGATAATTTATCCTAAAAATATACAATTTTATTTATCTAATTTCATAAAATTTAGGTACCAAGCTATATCATACAGGTACAGTAATAACTCAACCAAAAGCTATGATAAGAAATAGAAACGGATATATACTATATATAAACATATATATATATACGATCCGTTAAAATTTAAAATACATAAATAAATATATACATAGCTGAATAATATTCTACCGTGTCAATGCTATTAACATTATTACCTTCTCAATTATTTACTCCGTGAAAAAAACTAAAATGGATCACATCTTAAATTAATGTTTATTTATCATATTTTAATTTAACAAGGGAAAGAAATATTTATTGAGGCCTCATTGAAAACAATGAAATTTAACTAAAAAGTAAGTATATAGTAAATATGCGGTGATGATAAGCATAAATTAACTCACTCAAATAGACAAAGAAAAACGATAAAATAAACAGAACTGAAATGCAATATTGAATTTTTTATGACATTCGATTAATGTGCTTTACATTTTCTTTATGCGACGAATTCTCAGACTTTTGGCCTAAACTCTAGCGACGTACTGTGAAATGGAGAGGAGGGTATGTACATCGTTTTATGGCCGCCATCTGTGCGAGTACACCCTTTATTATTCAGTCGTTAGGAGGCGCTAACTAGGGCCAACGTTCTTGAATATTACAGCAGAAGACTTAAAGAAAACGTTAAAAGATAGTTACTACGCATATTATTAACTCATTAGATACTTACAAAATAGGAACATCGGTACGTATATGTGTTTAAACTATAGAGCAAGGTTTTTAAACTAAGATTTTCGGCATTTTTACAATTGCCAAAACAGAACACCTTATTTGTACAATATGAAACAAAAACGTTAAGAATTTCCATTTAACGTCATCAATAATTATATTGATATCAATTACCTATTGTAAAATAATTAAACTATTTTATACAAATATATTTATAACTCATAATAAAATAAAAGTGGAAATCTGTTAAATAATTGTCTAGCGTATTTTCCATAGCTGAAAGTCAAAATAAAAATCCTAACTAGTATTCCCAATATTTAATTCATTTTTATACATAGGTACCTATTTAAAAATAATAACATAAAATTGATTTTCTTATTTTCTAGTGGTATAAATATTACATAAAAATATTAATAAATTAGTTGAAGTGCCTCAAGATGTATTTAAAAACTACATTAAAATATAATCAAAATGCGAATCTTCTAATACAATTTAAATAAGAAATAGAGTACATTTTATTTTTATTAATTTAAAAGTAATCATATTTTAAATGAAACGAATTAATATTTAAAAATAAATAAGAATTTCTTTTAACCACTAAAATAATTTATATTATTTACCAAAATATTTAAAATATTTATATTATTTTGTATCCTCCAACATAGTACACCACAAACCAACATGGGGTACCGAGGATTGGGCAAAGGGGCACTTGCCCACCCCTACGCCTCAAATTGAATTAAAACAATATTTTTATATATAATTATTATTAACATTTTTATAATCTTGTTTTAATTCCCCCCTGATTGAAATCTTAGCTACTCCCATGCAGACCAACATACAGTCTATATCATTTTTTAACTTATTATACTTTTACCTACATTAATAATAATAAATACTATAGGTAGTTTTAATTATTTTCGTTAAGTTAGTTATTTATGATATACCTACTATGTATTATAATGTTTATAGTATGAATATGATTTGTCGAAAACCAGTCTTCAATTCTAAATATAACAAAAAAAACTAGACTAATGTTTTAACGAAATCAACAAAATACATTTAATATTTTAAAAAACATGTTTTATTAATTTTCATTAATGAACTCTATAAATGCGAAATTCATCATTTATAGCATACTACACTATACATACCTACTTATCTTTAAGAATAGACAATTAATAGTTCTTTTTATGAAAATATTATTAATTTTAATTTTATAAAAAATCCTAGGTAAAGTACTATCATATGCGTCTTAGTTAATAAAAGTAAAGGTTAGGTACAAAATATAATAAAAATTGGTTGAGGTCACGTTTCGTACCCCCACACCACACCAAAATAAAAAAAGAAATATTATTCAACAATTTAGGTATACAAATAAATCATATCAATCTCTATATATTTATAAAAATAAAACAACTAGATAAATATGAAGTTTATTATAAATAGTAATTCAGTTTATCTTAGACAAGTATTCATATGAACATAAGCAAAACAAGTCAGATATGTAATAAACCAGCTTTATTAAATGTATAATTTATTCTCTCTTAAAAAACACAACAAAAACAGCGTCTTACCACTTTTACAAAATACAAGTTTGTTTAAACTTCATAAATCCCATAACATAATGTCGTCAGTACGTGAGTAAACGATTATATTGAAAAGTTGCACGAGTTTTCACTTAAATTTAAGACGACACGTGTACATTAGCACTTTGCGCCTATGCAATTACTTTTTCTTCAAAAAATGCTTATTTACACACACATATAAAGTTATATAAAAGTTAACACCACATTTTTAAGTAAAAATAGCATTCAATCATATTTTTTTAAATTGTAATCGATCGTGTATAATAACTTTCATATACTGTACCTAACTAATAAATTATAAACAATATAACCCCTTGATAATAAGTTTTTATTTCATTTTTAATCGTTTCTAACAATTTTCAATATATAGTGCAGTTAGCAACATAAAAAATCTAATCTAAATATATAACAATAAATAATGCCGGCTTGTTAATCATTAATTAAATATAAGAATAATATAGAATTTAACGTAATACTAAAGCAATAGATTTTTTAGAAAATATAATATAATAAATTATTGTATTAGATTAAAATTAATGAATCCTTCAGATCATAAAAAAAAACGTTGAGCATACACATTACTTAGGTATTTAGTATAGGTATTGTTTACGATTTATAAAAAAAAATATACAAATATTTTATATATATTTTATAATTAGCTGAATAGTTTGTTAGTTTGGTAGTTTTATGAAATTATAATGATCATCTATTGATTTAATTTAAGTTAAATCATAAAAATTGATTGCACACATACAATTTAGTCAAGGAATTTAATTTTTAGCAAATAAGAAATGCATATACCTAATATAATTGTAAAAGAACTTTACTTTATTATATAATACTAATAAGTAATAGCCTATATGGAATATAGGCTATAGGCTATAAGTAATAAAAATAATAATAATATTTATTACATATTTACTATTCAAAGTAAGATAAATTAAATGTATAATTGTACATACATTATTATAAATGAGTAGGTATATTAAAATCAAAACAGAAAGCAGTGTTTTTTTATAATAAACGTCAAAGTTAGTTTTCTGAAAATGTATAAATAATGAGTACTGTAGTTATAGCTTTTGTCAACTAATCAACTGATACTAACTATTTTAAAATATTTTATCTTTAGTTTAATCGTAAAGTTATCTCAGTTATAGAATAAAATATTTAAGGACACATTGTGTGCATATTAAACTTTGCTTAAAAGAAATTAATTAAAATTAATGCATAAAAGTGTGTTTAAAGTTTACTTAGAACCGAGTATCGCTTAACAATTTACTTTTAAGTTTTTAATTCAAATATTTTAAAGTAAACAAAAATTATAATTAACATACATTTTGCTCAAAATACAAATCTTACAATTTCATATTTTTAAAATAACCAAAATTTAATAATTCACAGATATACTTTAATATATGTTGAACCTGCAGAACATTTTTTTTATATTATAAACAAGCATACAATAAAATCAAGTTTACAGGAGGGCAAATAAGATGTTTACCTATAACTATATTCATAAACGTATTCGACTAAACCTATCTGCTAAATATATTATTATTTGAAATGAAAAAAAAAATTTAAAAGGATCTAAATAAATTAATTTTAACTTTTAAATACCTAATTTAAATAATATAATAGATAAAAAAAATCAGTTAAATTTAAAAATCGTTTTTTTTCACAAAAAGATATCCATTTTATGATGTAGGAACGACATTTTACATTGTGTGTTTAAAAAATCAACAATACTATCACTCAAAATGTTTTCTTTACAAAATATTTGTTTATTCTTAGTTATTTTAAATTGTATAATATACACTTTTTTTTATATATAGTTCTATTTTACAATATATAAAATAAATGTATTAGCAGATATTTTTATTGTTTATAATTTTTTTTTTTTATCTTTTTACCATTAAAAATGAGTTCACTAAAAAGAATACGTTACCCAATATATCTTTCTGTCTTACGTTAATATAATATATTAAAATAATATTAGAATTTATATAAATATTTTATAATATCAACATTACTTACAACAGTGAAGTTTAGTTTAATAGAGTTTATCTAAAATTTAATTTTACTTGTGATCCAAGAAAACAAATAAATACTTACTAGCAATAAATAAAATAAATAATAATAAATTAAGGTTGAATACTAGCAATATTTTAATTAGAGTAGCATCTGCTCCGATGTTTCCTGAATTAATGAATACAACCAACTATAATTAATGACGTTTAATGTCATGTAATAAAAGGATTTTTTTTAATTACTAAGGGTGAATCGTAACAATTAAATAACACTTTTCGCCATTCTTTTTTTCTGAGTTCTGTTTATTTTTATTTATTTATTTTTTTTTTTTTTTACTACAAATAACAAAACAAAATATATAAGGACAGATGTGTCTCTATTGTAAGTAATAAATTTGTTGTAAGAATAAGAATAAAAAGGTTAAAGGGCTAACGCAGTTGGTGTAAGAAAAATTAAAAGTTTTCATTTATCCAAACAATTGGTTAATCGTTATACAAGTGTTTTTTTTTTTTTTTTTTTTTTTCATTTAATTAATTATATTGTATTTCACTAAATAATAAACAAAACTTAAGAAAGAAAAATTTGCATAAATTTAAAAACTTAGTATAAACTAATAATCGATATACAGATCCTTTCTATTTTTTTGAACATAATAGCGATTTAATTAAACAAATACAATGAAATAATAAAAATAAATATATGATAATGATGAGAACGTCATATATATACAATAAATATACAATAATTTAACATATTTTTCTTAAATATTTATTACTTTTCGAAATATGTTAATTAAATTACAATTTATATAATAAATTAGTTGTTACGAGTAATTAAGACAATTATAGTGTATTTTTCATTATTCTTGGAAATAATTTAATAAATATTTCAGTATAAATAGGTATAAAAAAGTGAAAAAATTATAGGAAAACATTCGAATAACTTTAAAACTAAGATTTACTTTTGTTATTTTAAAGTATACTTAAGATCATGCCCTGCGATATTGTCTTCATAACCTAACCTAATGTAATCTGCTCGCGGCTAGATTACTGTATAATATCTCCATCTACTATATGCTACTCATACTCACCTTCTATCAAAACTTTAAAACTTACTTAACTATTTAAATACTTAATGGATATAAGTAACTCAACATTAAGTTAGATTTAGGTGCATAAATTAATTCTATAATGAATTGACAATCTATGATGGATTTTTAAGAAACACAAAAGTCGAAGACAAATATTTTATTTTATTTTATATTTTTTGTTTAAGTAACACAATAACACTTAAGAATTCTCTAATTCTAATACATTAACTCATTAGGTATGAAAAATCATAGCTATTATACCAGATACAAGCTTATAGCTCAGTTGATGTACGTATCAGCTATTATTGATGTAATTTATTGTAACAATCAAACAGTAATTGATTTGGCTGAATAAAACAAATACGAGTAAATAAGTTTCAAGAATATTATGTATACTCAAAACAAAATTTAAAATGCGACAAACATGAATGTCAAACTATAAGTTATTTTCAAATGTTACCAATACTGCGATATACCAAAATGGCTACATTTTTAAATCGTTAAAAATATATTATAATTTTGAAATCAAAAATCATGGCAATTTAGGTTTTTAGCAATATAAAACTTCTCCGTTCGTGTAAATTTGATTGATATTATACGGTAGAACGTAAAAAAGAATTTTTTTTTCGTATTAAGCCAACATAGAAGACTGTTGGATTTTTTTTAGACGAAAGACGCGCTTATCCTTCTGAAGCCACCGAGGTTTTCCGCCAGGAACAAGGGAGGACGAACACAGTTCATCCGGAAAATTTAAGGAGCGGAGCATAGGATTATCAACGACGTTATCTGAAATGACGTTTTGCGGCTAATAAATACAATATAAATAAGAAACCGAACAGCCGGAATCGTTTGCGTCAAAAAAGGTTTAACTGGGATAATTTATTGAACCGCTAGGCCGATTTTCGGTGTGCACCGAATAATTCTGTATCGTCATGAACGAAAGGAGGAAAAGCTTAAGTCCATGCCTCTGCACTAGTTTTTCACCACCCAACCATGTACGCACAAGCCGTTTCAACCGTGGACGGTATCCACCACCACATAGGTTTAAGTCCCCGAGTATTATGACTGTCTTTTGGGTGGAAATGTTTTTTTGTTTAAAAACATCACCATACTGAGGCCATACTGATTAAAATACACTAACATTAGACAAATGTTCAATAATTGATATATACATACATACATACACATGAAGATGAACTTAATACATGATTATGACATTAAATAGGTATAAAAACTACGAGTGTATGAAAAAAATTACAAACTTATTTTAATCATAATATAAAAATAATTATAATATTATTAAAATAATTAACAAATATAATAAACCAAAACTGATAAAAGAATGATCATAATAATATATATATATATATAATTCTACTCATTAGATATTGATACTAATATACCATACATCATTTTGTAATATTTTTAATTATTTTCCTTTAAATTAAATAGGTAGCCAAAAGCCCAATATTAAACCATTTTTTTTTTTTTTACTACAAACATATTCGGTTGCTCTAAGTTTATATATATATATATATATATATATATATATACATGGTTTTAAGTCCCTGAACATATTTCAATTTAGAAATAACCAATAACCATATTAAATAGTTGATAGTTGGGGAAAAACAAAAAATAGTAAAAGGTTACCCATAGTATAAGTATTTCAAACTTTAAAAAATACTCTAATGCTAAGAGTTTTTAAATATACACAAAAATTAATTAATTAAATGTACTTACCTTATGATCTAGAAGATAACTTTAAACTTGTTTATAAGAACTTATTTACTCGTATAAATTATATGTTAGATAACTTACCTGAAACACAAACCATAATTATTAACTGAGTTTTAAAAAATATTGATACCTAATAAAATTCTAAATATTGTGTTTAATTTACATTAAATTAAATTAATAGTAATACCTTTTTAGGTATTACAAAATATAAGGTATTTCATAAATCCTTCAATATCATTTAACACATTAATTTTATGCTATTATATTCATTTTAACTTTTTAGTACATATCTAGTAAATATAATTTAAATTTTATAATCATAACAATTTATAATTTCACAATCTCAGCGCTTTAAAACACAAACTGTATAATAAAGTTTGTTTAACAATCCAATACTTAAACTAAAGAGTAACAACGGCACAAAACTCGATCAAAACAAAAATAATAAAATTTTACTGAATTATCAACACACAATGTTTTTATAAAAATTCAACATATACAATTAAGATTAATACACATTTTTATCAATTTATCATGTATTAAAAAAATAATAGGTATTTATTTATCGAGAAAAGTACTTAAGATTTAAAAAAAGTGATATAAAAAAATTAGTCATTTTTCCTGGATACAAAACGGATGAACTAAATTAAGAAGTTTTGACTGTATATGTTTTTAATTTTAGAGAATTGTTTTTCCATTAAAACCCGCAGTTATTATCGCTCAACCATTAATTTCTCATGTAATTAAAACTTAAAAGTTTAAAAACATGTGAACTGTGGTTTCTTCAATTTTGCACAAGCCTTAACAAAATATCTACTATGTGACATTTAGGAAGAAGTAATTATTATGTATTTATAATGAAATTATATGTTTATCAACACATTTATAAGACAAACAATTTAACAAGATAAAATCAGATACTTGATATTTTATTACAACAACAAAATATAAAAATATTATAACAACTCTTGATTAGTAATATAAACTATTATAAATTATAAAATATAACAATAAACATAATTTTATTAAATTTTCTAATATTAATTAAAAGAAAATAATATATTTACAATTATATTATTCATCATAATAAAATAAGCCTTTTTGAAATACGGAATACTATAGCATCTCTAATCATTGGATATATTATCGTTTAAGGATTTAATTAATACACCTAAAATGTTCAAAATACTAAACTTACTATAATTGATATTAAAAATGAAAATATATAATAAAATTTGAAATTTGATTATTTTGATTTGATATTAATTACGTAAATAAACAGTGAACAATTTTAAATTGTACCTAAATAAGTCTTTAAATAACTAAATACTGAAAGGCGTAATTATAAATACAGACCATTATAGAATTACTTAACCAGGACTATTTAAATGAGAAAACGATATGATTATATACGGTATACATATGGAATATATGTTACCTATATACTACTAATTTATAGTAATGTAAGGAATGCATTGTTATTAATCACAAACAATAACTACCCGGAGAATACATGAAAGCCTCTAAACAATATATTCTAATAATGATCAAAAATATTAAAATAGAAGAATATTATTGTATTTTTATTATTTAAAATAATTTTCATATTATATTTTGAACTTTCAGCAATCAATATAATTTTAAAGTATTTTTTTATTCAATCTAATAAGTTAATAATCATATTAACTGATAACGTTTCAACAAACATTTGAAAAAAGTACTTGATATTTAAAGTTTTCAGTACTTTTTTTTTCAAACAATCAGTTATTTTTGTAATGGCATGTCAAGCAGTAAAAATCATACATAACGCCAGAAAAATGTAAAGGAAGGTACGTACAGAAGAAAGTAAAGCATTCGTAAATATTTTCGTGTTGGCAATATACAAATTGGGGATCACATTAGGGGAAAATGTGACATTTTTTACCGGTACTAAAAGTGAAAAATATAAACCGTCAACTGCACAAGACATCGGGTACGACGAAAGAGTAGTTTTTCACAGTGTACAATAATATTGACCTGGTTAGACACGAGTGCCAAAAAAAAAAAAACTGCACGAGTATCAAGGTTAACTACCTACTAGTTTTAAGAAAAATATAAATATAATTAAATGTGGTATGTTAAATCTAACGTTATATATTTATTATATTTTATATATATATCCTCATTACAACTACGAGTATTCATAAATATACTTAATAATTATTATACAATTTTAAAAGATTCTAAAATTCTTGGAACTTGGAGCTTCTCTCAGTCACATATTATTTTAGTTTAGAAACATGTTGAATGTTGAATCTATACAACTTTAAAATGTTATATCTTTAATCAATGAAATCCATACGAATATGAAAAGTTAGGTTATGTACAAAAACATTTAAATTTAAATTAATAACATGAGTTACTACTTATTTCTCCAAAAAATCAAACAACTATATCAGCAATTTATATACATTATACAATATCTCGTACGATACAGGGAAGTAATTAAAGGGGGACAGGGACGCCCGCAGAAATGTAACTCAGGGGGGGGCAAAAAAATTTCAAGTACCTAAATAGGTACTTGTGGGATGATTTACTGCTTCATCTTTCATCTACTAATACTTTGTTATAGTATCAATATTACAGTATCATTAAATAATTGTTTAAAAAGCTTAACTAATTTCAGTTTATATAAAATAAAGTTTAAACTAAAAACAAATTTTTGTGAATGAATTTACATATTACACCATATTTTATTATTTTATTCAAAAAGTAATGACAATCTCCTTTTGTTTGAAGCAAATAAATTAAATGAATCATCAATTGGTTGTTTAAAAAATTGTATTTTGAATCAATTTTTTAATTGATTTAAAAATTAACGATAAATGTACCTAAAAATAATAATGTAATAATATCTGTCAAAAAGTTTCAATTTCCGTCGACGACGGGATGGTTTTATAATTTATAATCGCGTATGCTTTCCAAATACTTTGATTTTATTATTATATTTTTCATACACGATTCATATATAATATAAATATTATTATTATTTTAAATTATTCGGCAATAATTGAGATCGACTATTTTTAATTACTTTGACTCGTCCGCGCCAAC